>JAQGAZ010001201.1:0-34488 GCA_034692225.1 Polydesmus complanatus | reverse complement strand
ATTTATAATTATTTATTTTTTTTTCAGTTTTCTGCTTAAAAAACATGCATTGCCAATACTTTTTTTACCCACTGTATTAAGGCTCTCCTATTTTTTATGTAGAAAAATGCAACATAAAAATGCATCATTGTTTTGTTTAAGCACGTTAACTGTTTTTAACTTTAGAAATCCCACAATTTGCATTCGAAATATCGCATTAATTATTGATTTGTTTCGCTAAATTAACTTCTTCTCAGATTTCAGACAAAAGGAATTCGAAAGTTTGAAACCATTTTCCCCCCTTTAAATGTGACGCGAATATCGTTAAGTTGCATTATTTTGTTAAAAAAAAATAATGTGAAACTCAAGTTGACAATAATAATTGCACTACCACTGTTAATACAATACATTAGGCTAAAGTGCCATACTTTGCATAAGTTATTTAAATCTCAAGACAAATATTTGAAACCAGAATGTGTGAAAACCAATAACCTCATCACTGCGATTGTCTAATCTCAACTATACCTAACGGAGAACGGAAAACGTAAGCGCCATTTATCTTTTTAAAAAATCTGTTTCTCCTAGTCCGATGTTATTCAAAATAGATTGGGAGAAAAAAAAACACCCCCCGTTAGAATGGAAAACCAATGGATATTTGACAAGATAGCAGTTAGAGAGTTTTCTGAATAAAATTTCCTCCACATTTTTTGATTTTTCGTCCCCTCACGTATGAAGTTTGTCGGAAGTAGCCTTTTGATGTTATTGGCTGCGTTGAAGTCTGTTCATGAGCACTTGAAAGAGTTGAGGAAATTGTGCTAGTCGCCCGTCCTTCAATAAAAACGTTCTTTTTATGCCTAACCAAACACATAAATAACACTAAATCGAGTCTACATAAAAAAAAAAACAAGTTTCAACACGACGTGTAATAGTGTGCGAGTTGACGTCAAATAGCACATTCACAGCAAACCAATCACTAGCGAGCATCCTCTTTCAAATTTTGATCATCTTATAAAATATTCGTAATAAAAAGGTATATATACCCCCAGCTAGGTTGTTGGCTGCGACTTCTATCTAATCGCGGCACAATCTCGCAGAATCCATTCCAACAATTCGAATAAGCGTTGATTTCCCTCGCTTCTTCATTTCAAGATATTTTAACGCGCTTCTTTTTCCATTTATTCAAACAGCTCGGCGGCTGCTGCGGAGGTGGCAGAACTCGTGGGCGAAAGCAACGAACTCACTAGCCAATATCTCATCTGCAATGACTAATGAATTTTACCCATGAAGAAAAAGCGAGAGAGAGAGAGACAGAAAGCAGAAAAAAATATATTAAATGAGACGTAAAATGAGGATTTCAATTCACAAAGAGGTGCATAAGCAACATAAAAAAGATTATTGAAAATAACTGAGAGATTTTATTATAAATTAAATTAAACCATAACTTATTTTCATTATCTCGAACGGGAAAAAATCTGAAAGTTAACTGCAAAATTTCGTTACCCTAAAAAGATTATACAGCGCGTGTCACTTCGTTTCAAAATGTTTTGGCTAATGTCCACCGATTAAATTGAAACGACACGTTCTGTATTTTTTTAAGGATAGCTTTGCTTCGAGAGTGCCGCGATAAACTAAGCTGGGGGGTCTAAAAATAGCGAAGCACCGACACGTAGGCCTGAGCTAAGCCCGGGCTCGAACCGTGCATAGTTCTTCTTCAAAGAAATAATTACAGCAAGAAATCGCTCCGTCGGGACTAATATCCACTTTGAGTGTTAAATTAATCAAAGATGCAACAGCAGACTCATATTGCAGCAGTTAGTCCTTAAGGGCACGGCAGATTTTAGAACTTAAGTTTGTACTTGTCGACAGCGCAGTAAAAAGTATCGGTTGAACCTAAATTGTATGCCGGGGGGTTGCCAGATGATTAGCTCGTCTGAGACAGATGCCAGCTTAGTAATACTGAATAAAGTTGCTACTCAATTTAAAAATTTAACCAACTTTACATTTAAAAAAAAAAAAAAAAAAAACCCCAACCCAAAAAAGTTTAAACGTATTAAAGACTGTAAAAGAAGGCGTAAATTAATTTGCTAACTTTATAAGTAAATTTTTGTTGCATTGAAATCGGTTCACAATAGCTTCGAGAATCGAAAATCAAGGTGCACGCGCACTACTGAATATACAACAGTTTATCTTTATACGGTACTATAGTATTAATTTTATGAAATTTTCCGGTATAAATGCCATTAGTATGTTGCATACGTCTTGAACAATTCTTTTTAATCAATAACGCTAAGTTAAATGTACGGTAATTTAAAAAATTTTAAGTAGCGCTGCGACTTGTAAGTGCAAACAAAATCGATATTACGTTACTCGTTTAAAAGTAAAAATCAAATAATCGGTAATTTAATTTTTTCTACAAAGATATAATAATTAGTATTAATAAAGCCATACTAATTGCATGTATAATAAAAAAAAATAAATAAATAAACAATAACGCAAGTACAGTATGAGCCTAAATACTTGATGTTGTTAGACATCAAATCCTCTGTGAGATGGATTTATTAAAATAATAATTTCCGGTATGCATAAAATCTGTGTTATAAATTATTATTAATAAGAGCGTGCTTTGCAATTGCGTGCTACCACCACGTTCATGTTCTTACACATTGGACACGAGCTGTAAAAGCAATAGAAATTACAGTAATGGACGCGAACTGTAAAAGCAATAGAAAGTACAGTAATGGACGCGAACTGTAAAAGCAATAGAAAGTACAGTAATGAGACGCGAACTGTAAAAGCAATAGAAAGTAATAAACGTTTAAGATTATTTTTTCAATACTCTTGAAGTTGTTGTCTTCAACCTCGGTCAGAAATTCAAGAGCATTTCAAATTATTAGATTAAAAAAAAATGCCTTTTATTTCCAACTTGTTTTCTACCTTTAAATACAGTAATAATAATAATAAAAAAAATCCATAAAAACAAGATTTGCGCGAACTTATCGATGGTCCTGTCGCTCTCCACTTCTACCATTCTCAATCTCAGTGTTGACGCAATTTTTTTCGTCTCCATCTTGTTGGATGAGTAATAACGTTGGCACGCACTTGTGATATGTGCCATGACAACCGGAAGTCACATCGTCTTCATGCAAGCAATTGTCGTTTTATAAATAGCGGTACACACATCAACATAACCTTTTCGCCCTCTCGTTCAACGTCGAAACTAGGCGCACGCAATTAACACTGACAATTCCTCATCTTTTCTCCCACACTCGTATCTTGTTTCGCTCTATTTCCCTTTCCCGTTATCTTCTCAAACTTGTTTTACCCCCCTTATCCCACCCCTTTGCCCCGTCACCGTGTATTCGGAGATGCCGAAATTGATTTGACGTCGATCGACCATCGACCTAAACGACGTCATTACTGTAATAATCGTTAAATATTTTAGTCAATCGAACGCGATTAACGAATCCCCTTCACTACTCGAGCGGCAGTGTACTACTATATACTCAAGTCTGATGTATAAAATACTATGGATTGAGCAATAAAGTTAATCAAAAAAGTCAAAGAGTTAAAAAAAAGAACTAAGTGTTAATAATATTTATTGTATTAACGAAAAAATTAAGCCGGCAAATTGATTGTTATTCATAGATATGTCACAGTAAAAGAGTGAAGGCTTACTAAATTTTCTCTAGTTGTTTGGACATGCAAAATAAATAAAAAAACAAGTCAAATAAATTTTAAAGATTCACCATATTCTCGGGAGGCACGATTAAATAAGGTGGATGTCATACAAGAAGCGGCAGATATTTTAAAAACAAAAATAAATAAATAAAAAATGTTGTCTTTTAAAAACAATGCTTCAAGATATGAATGGTTTGAGAAATAAAGTCTACAAGAAAACCATATTTTTTTTTAAAAAAAAGAAGAAGAAAATGCAACAAAAACAGAACGAATAAATGTAGCCTACTCTTTTTTTTTTTTTTTTTTTAAAAAATTCGTTCGATAGAAGAAGGATCTAATAAAAAAAACACTACGATTCCCAAGGATAAAACGCCCTGAGGGGAAAATGACCTTCGATGGAAATAATTATCTTAGTCAAAAATTGGCCTCATGAATAAAAAATCACGTTAGCAAGACAAGTTTTTCAACCATACGTTGCTTTACGGAGACTTTAGTTTTCTTGAGACATTTTATGACCGACGTGAACCTTTACTTGTTTTGCGAGCCGCGTACAAAAAAGACTGTACCAGTATAAAGAAATATAAAATTCGTCAACCTATGACAGATTTGGGACAGTTGGAAGAAGAGCAACAGAAAAAATATAATAAAATATCAAATATATAGCAGCGTGTCTTTCCGCTTTGCAAACTTTTTCTAAAAAATATAATACCAGCTTTAACGTTTTCAAGACCTTGATAATTGAACTTTTATTAGTTTTGCTTATTTTTAAATCAAAAATATTCTAACTTAACTAATAATAAAAATAAAATAAGTGTTTTTTAAATTAAAACTTTGCAAGGTTACTTTTAAAATAATTTTTTTTTTTTTTGCAATAACCTACTTTCAATATTGACATACCGTCATATCGATAATGTAATCCGCCAGAAGGTTCTCTAGTTCCGTAAAACTCTGATCGTTGAGATGGGTATTCGCCATAATTTAATTCAGCTTTTTAGATATTTTTAAATGTTAGAATTTAGATGCAAATTATACACTAAACGTGCATTTAAAACTCGCAGAAACGGTCGAATTAGGCTATGCCGTGCTACTACCGAATATACCCAAAGCAGACATTAGAATTTTATCTCTTCCGCTTATTATCATTGACTGATGACGTTGCAACTCATTTGCGTAAACACATCCTCCAACGTTATTTTTTAGACTGGAAGGAAGAGGAGGGGGGGGGGGCAGAGTTTCGGCGCCAAATCAACTCGGAAATACATCATTAATTGATGTTATTAGGTCAACATCGCAAAATTATCTAAGTAAATAAATCGATCAAAATTCAAAAAATATGAAGCCAAAACAAAAAAAAAACAAACATGTGTACCTACATGATTAATCAGACGAATAGATATTTGAAATTGAGCACTGATTGGAATCTCTTTCTGTAAAGTTCAATTTGCTCAATTCCTATAGGCAATAAGTGGAAATTGGAAAACAAAATGTCAATATTCTCTGCAACTGTTGTTCCATTAAGATAGTGCACGCCCCAGGAGGCTGCACGAGCGTACGCACTAAGTTTAAGCAACAAGGAACTACAACTTTACTTGTTTCGCCTCATTGCTCTATTTCATTTAACTTAAAATGCTAAAGAAATTATCACTAACATTGACAAAAAGCAACATCGCAATCTTACGTCAATTATAAATAATGCATAAAATAAATATCATTTGAAGTTAATAACTGAAATAATAACATATATAAGCAGTATCAAAACGTGATGTGGATAAAACTCTTGATAAGGATAAATGTATTGTAACGCACAAATTTATAATTTTTTTAAAAAAAAATAATAATCAAATGTTATCTCAGTAGGACCTTTAAACCATCCAGCTAACACATTTAAATACAGAATAAATAATAAAAAAAATGTTAATAGAAAAACCTTTCCTTATACTGTTTTTGCAAAGCAAAACTCATATTTATTGAGAATTTATTTATAATTTGCAAACTATTTTATGATTTATAAAATTCATAATTAGTTTAAATATAATTTTATAAACATCAATATTTAATCAAATACAATAACAATAATGTTATTTATTTAAATAGTTGGTTCGAATAAGCCGACCTCGTTAACATAATATCCCAATAATATGGCAAACACGCCTTGCTCAACTGTATATATGGTTTGCGTATCTTTAAAGGGTAGCTTCTTTTTTAATGACATAATACCGTATACTTTCCAAATCCGAAAATATAAACATCAAAATTAAGCGCATATGCTGTAATCGCCTTAAATCATAAAAGGTTAAATGTTTCTTACGTGATGAAACTAAAGTCACGTACGTTATACAGAATTATTGTCATCTCAAACTACTTTTTTTTTCTCCCTCTCTCTCTATTTATACTTTTAATTACTGCACGTTATTGTCTGCAGAATAATAAACCATAAAAATGCAAAAATAATCATTGCTCAAATTAATATTTTTTTTTTAACCGGCAAACTTTTAAAAATACAGTATTATCATTATTATTTATTAAAAGCAGATTTTGCGCATCAATGAGCCAAACAAGAGAAACAATCCATACGAGATTAAAATACCACTAAATAACCCGCCAATTAACGGTGGCAATATTTCGCTGCAATTAATGTAATCCGTCTCGTCAAAACAAGTACTCGCATTACATTGCCCGAGAAATATTTCGAGTAACTTTGCCATTGCAAATGAGTACAGTATCAAAAAATTTGTTATTTGCTAAACACGGTTAACCGAACCGCCCGCCACAAAATCCGCGTGTATTTTGGCCTCCAGTCAACGCGCATGCTCGCGGTTGCATTCTCTAAACGATAATGCAGTTTGCATTGAAATCACAAAAGTCAACATTAAACACACAAAAAAAAAAAAAAAAAAAATGAGGCAACCGAAAATGAGATGAAGCGAAGTTGGCATCTATTTAATCAGATTAACCAGCAAGCTAGTTTGAAAATTAAATGTTGGCTCTAACTACACATTATAACTGCTGGGAAAAAGCCTGAGTCGCTAGATAATTGTTACTCAGCTTTCCAAAATTAATTAACGCAAAAATCTAGCTCGCTGATTTGATTTAAAAACAAAACATATGATAACAAAATTAGCATAGCCTGCTATGCACATTTTGTCAACCATTTTTTTTAATAAAAAATTGTATTATTCCTTAGTTTTTAATTTAAATTTTTATTAAGATAATAAATTTAAAAAATCTCAATAACGGTTTTTGTAAATTATTTATTTGTAGCCCATGCCAAACAATTCGGAATCAATAACATTTACACATCTTTTCGATTAAAGATGTTTGCATTTTTAAAGTAGTTTTAATAACAAAAATTTAATTCAAAATTCGTTACTTAATACGGTAGTGTTGATTGCGTAGAGACGCAAAGCCAAGTCTGAGTTTACTATAATAATTGAGTAAAGTGCTAAATCTACAAATAAATCTTGGAATAAAATTGTTATTTTTTACGAGTAAAATAGGTCTACCAGTCAGTTATAAATATAATAGATGAAAAAAATAGATTGCCGGTTCGATATAACTTGGGCATACACTTTTAATATGCTCGTCGGTAGCATTATTTTGATTTCAATTTAGCGTAAGGTAGACTACTAAAAATAAATTGATTTTCTATACAAATGCTTGTGTATAACATAGTACTGTATCGAGAAACTACTCAAGTTAATATCATCTTTTCGCTATTCGTTTTCTATTGTGGCACGTATTCCAAATTAATTTTGAAACTTTTACCGGTTCCGTACAACGGTAAATATTTTTTCCCAGCGCTTAGCAACAAGCATTCAAAAAATAAAAAATTGGAAGAAAAAAAAACAATTTTCTGTTATTTTTTTTTTTTTTTAGTGTTTGAACATCTCCTTTCCATGTATGCAACGCAGAAAAAGTAAAAGAAATGTAAATACAGAACAGAATTGCATTGCGTTTACACAAATTTAGCGTGCAATGTAATCTAATGAGATGAGCTATCTCTCGACACCCGCTGGAATATTAGCATAACAATAAAAGGAATTGTGAATGTTAAAATCAACATCAAAAGTAAAAAATCAGATTTGAAATTTTCAAAACGGCATCATTTTAATTCTCTCCCTCTCTAAATATAAGAAATGCTAGAAAGAGAAGCACAATAGTCTATCGTAATTCAAATAAAACCTTATTTGAGTCTAATGTCAAAAAGTAAGCTTTTCAATTTTACATCACAATAGAATTACTGTCAAAAAAAAAACACCAAAATGCGTGAAAGGTACCCCATAACAATAAAAAATTTAGGTACCAGATTATTTTATTTAATAAAATGTAAAATATAGTCTAAAAAAGGAACTAAATTATATTTACATTATTGCGTACCAATAGTATTTTTACTTTCTTCAGTGCAATTTTAACTTGAAATTTATGTAATACTTGCGAAAAAAATAATATCTTGGAAGTTTTTATAATAATATCTTATTTATAATATATCAATAATATCTTATTTTTAATAATATCTTGGAAGTTTTTCTTCGAAAAATTCCTGAGTTGAGAACTCAGGAATTTTTCGAAGAAAATTTATTTCTGTATTTATCGATTTCTAACTCCGCGTTATCAATTCAACTAACCGGTACTAGAAATAATTTTCTTATTTATATAAATTATTATTTTTCATACTGTACCTATAAAATACGAAGTAATAAAGCCAGTAACGGTTCATATATTATTTTATAGAATTAAATTTTCAAAAACTATTTTAAAAAATTTTAACTTTGTGAGAATTTTGAATCAAAAAAAAATATATATATATATATATAAAATTATAAAATATAAAAAAAAAATTATCAGCCCGAAGCTTTAAGATAAAAAAGTAGGTTTTTTTTACCGGTACGTTTTTTTATTTTTGATAAAATACACGTTAGCTGTTTCATCAAGTGTGAAATCACAAAAAACTAAAAATCCACCACCAAACTTTTCCTTAAAACGAAAGTTATTGAAAGCTCGAAGCGCTTAATGCTGACGTATTATGAAATTCGTTTATTTGCCTTTTATTTTATTTTATTGAAAACCAAGCCATATAATTAAAAAGGTTCGCCGCTTTGAAAAACACGTATTAGTGTTGAAAAGATAAAAATGAAAAATTCTAATCACCTGCAAAACGATGCAATTTTTTTTTATACCCACGCACTCACATATACAAAAAAAAAAAACGACATAAGCATGATATCTCCAGAGGCGAGGAGGAGATGCACACGCTGAGAACGCACTTAAAGATGACACCTCGTTGCTTTCAAAAAATCATGCGCAAGTTGCGTATAAAAGAGCGTGAGAGGATTGAGCTTAGAGACGAATTTAAATTAAATCTAGGTCATTATTAGAAAGAATAGATGGAATAATATCATTGCGACAACAAGTACGAAAATAACGCGCGGAAGAAAAAGACGAGAGAGAAAAAAAAAAAAGAAAGAAAGATGAGTTGAGAATAGAGTAAAAAGTAATTACATCAGAGTTGTATAAACTCGTTGTAGAAATTGGCACTGCCGACAAACAACAACGTCTCAAACCGCCGCTCACTTTTCATGGGAACCATTATGATCTTATACAGTGGAAGCCATAAAAAGCTTTTATACTGTACCGGGCTAAAAATTTTTTTTTTTTGAAAAACTCAGGTTGCTGACATGCGAGATTTATTCTAAAACTTTTCGTTAAATTATTGTTTTCATAAGACTTCAAAATGAAAGCCAGATAGACAAGTTCAAAATATGCTTTAACAATAAGTTTCTGGTCAATTTAGGGCATTGCAATTTTGATGACTAGTTGTTTACCCCTTTGTAACGGACGATGAAAAAGATGACCCAGCCCGGTCAATATTTTACAAAGCAATATTTTAGATACCGGTACGGCAATATTGTACAGTATTATATCTTTTAACATATTTAACAATTTTAACTTAATGAGCACCTGCAAATAAATAATTAAATGCAGTAGACATTAGTTATTACGTCGGATGGAACGTCATTTTTTCGTTGAGTGCAAGCGAAATTATATGTATTGCGTCCTTAAGAAAAACTATTTTACGTCACGAAAAAAACGTCAATATCGACTATTGCGTCAAAAAAAAAAAGACAGAATACTACCTTTTTATTTTTGCAATATTATACTAAATACAATGACTGCAGATTGTAAACCTTCACGAATTTATAGCATGGTTATTTCTAATTTTTGTTTTTTCTAAAAAAAAAAAAAACAACAGTGAAATTATAGCCGTACTATTAAAGAATTTCGACGACTTTTACAAACCCACCAATCGCACTCACATGTTGCAGAAATCGTAAATAGCTCGGATGAAAAGTCATAAAAATATATTACGCGGTCTATTCGATAATGGTATTAAAAAAATTGACTCTATTTGGTAAATCTAAATATTAATGATGAGCATTTAAATTGAAGTACTGTACACTGTAATTTTTTTTTAAAGATTCCGGCTGTTCCGGACGTTAACTATGGTCAACAAACACAAACCGATAAAGTCAATAACCAAAATACAGCACCTATTTGAGAGAATCTCACCTGTACATAATAGACAATGAGTAAGATTGACAGAATGGGAAAAGCAAAAATTAAATCAATAGATATTATTATTATTTATAATGCACACGATAAATAACTTTTAAAAATTAGCATTTTCTTTGAATATTCAACTCTTTTACAATTTTGTCGAAAATAATACTGTATCAGAAAACTTCCTTAACCGGAAAACTCAATTCTTGTACATGCAGGCGGTTGCAAGACAGTATTTTGATACATAATATCAACAGCGACGCACATTTTCCAAACGACAAGCACAAAAAGAAAAGAAGAAAAAAAAAAAATGGTAAACGACAAAGAATCGAGTCGAGAACGCATATCATTTTACATGAAATTGATTGTGAAATTGGTTGTGCAAGGCGTTTGTAAAAATAGGATAGTGTTTCTTTCCGCCGTCGAGATAACTCGGCGCTGGTGCAGACGGACTTGGGGGGAATGTGACGCAGCAACACGCCGCACGCGTCACGTTGCACCCTCGCAGACAAAATAATATCGGGAATCAAGTTGCACTAAATGGATTTCTACTCTCATTTTGTTTACTCATAATAACTCGCTTCGGTCTTTTTTTTTTATCCCCTCCTTTCTCCATCAAAACCAATCGCGACGCAGCTCAAGTACTTCCGGTAAATGATAATATTATTTTATTAGTATTGCGACCAAAAATACCCTTAAAAATCCCAATATGTCAAGCAATATTCTCTTCTACGTGCTGCCTGCCCTTAGTTTTATCAAAATTTCTTTTACGATAAAAACTTAAAAAAAAAAAAGCGACAATAAAATATTTATGGTTACAAAGATTTTACGATAGAGCTCTGATAAAAACAGAGCGACACGAGACGATATTATTTTTTTTTATTATTTAGCAAAGACGTAATCTACTAGCTAGTGTGCTAGCAGTAATATATACTAATCGCTAATTTTCCAAAATAAACTTAATCGTAATTTTAGCTAAGATAAAGCTAGAGATGACACTTCTTCGCCACTCGAACTCACGACTTACACTTGACGCAACATGCGAGTAGGCTACATTTTTGAATCTCAACGGGGAGAAAAATTCGCGGCACGAAATTGAACGTTAAATTCGGGACCAACAGACAAGTGAAGCGAGAATAGTCTCTTTCAACTCCCGACTAAATTCAAACTTAATTACGTTTTATATAATTTAATTTTGTTGAAATGTAGTTTACTTTGCGCTAATTACCAAAAGCTTGGTTTAACAGCACATTTATAAGATTTTTTTTTTTTTCTTTTTATTTATTTATTTTTTTTAAAAGAGTCAAGTGACGCTTCAATGCGCCACTTAACTTAACAGTACTTTTTTTTATCGTGGAAGCTCTAAAATACACTAAATCAACAATTTACTGCTGTTAATAATTAATTAGATTAATTTCAAAAACACTGCTCTAGCGGTAGCCTATTGAAAATTAGAGAGAGAAAAAAAGTGTACAAAATGTTCTTAACAATCAGAATCAGCAATAGTGCATTGAATCATTGACAGGGCCTTCAGGAATAAGCTATTTCGTATAATATTGATTTAGGAAAGAAAAATTTATTTAGCAAATTTCATAATAGAGGTCACATGTAGTTACCGCAATTTAAAAAAAAAAACCGCACCTGACTTCAAACTATACCGGGTAATAGTAAATTTCAATAACATTGTAAATTACAATAGAACCTTGATTAACCCAAACCATTGCAGACATTGTACACACATTTTTTCAATAATAAAATACCATTGTTAAGCAAATAAATAAATAATTTAACAGCATGGTAAAAAAATAAACTCGTTTGCAATGTATTACAAATAAATCCCTTACAATTTTTTAATCAGAGAAAATACGGTAAAAAAAAATTAAGATTACGGCTCGGAAACTCAAATTACTACGTACCATCTACTAGTGTACATTAATTAATATTTAACCGTCTCTTATCAAACGAAATAAGTAATCAAATTAATATTCAAAATTCTAACACAGTACATGTAGGCCTATACTGTATTTCTGATTCATGGAAGCACTTGAATTTTTGGTCAATAAAATTCGTTGCGACAAAAAAGTATACAAACGCAAAATAAACAACCACCCCCCTCATCGCATTCTTAAATTGGGTATTTTCCATTAGTAAAAATAAATAAATAATAGCTCCTGAAAAAATTATAATGATTGTGCTTCCGGTAACTGGATACACTTAAGTGAGCGACGTTTATGTGCACTAAAGGTGCTCAAGTAACTGGTTTGAAAGGTTTATTATCAGAGTGGGCATAGCATGATCAGCGGAATGACGAAAAGTTTATATCGCTCTGATCTCTTAAAAGCAAAAGTTGTTGTGACAAATGTCGAATTATCCTTTGCGAAAGGCTGGCAATTAACTACGATTAAATAAAAGCCCCGGTACAGAACAAGTAACCCTCAGAAATCGGTCATAAAATCTCAAATCGTATGTTTCCCACTTTAGAAAGCGCTATCGAACAAATTACAAAACTTTTGAATCGTTTTAATCCTCTGACGACAACAACAAACGACAATGATCTTATCGAGCAATCCCCTCGCCTTACTTTTAACTGAATTAACTCTGGCGACGCGTGTGTATTTCAATCCTAATAACTGCCGTTACTATTCTATTTATCCTCCCTCTCCATTCTTCTCTCTTCCCCGCCCCCACCGTGTTTTGCCCTTTTCGTTGTACTGATAACTTATACAGTGAGCGGAATTAACTTTTATGCTCACTTTCTCATTTCGACAAACAAAAGTGGTCTCCAGAACTTTTAAAGAGCAACCAATCGCGTCAAATCACGTATGTCCTCCCCCCCATTTCAACATTTTTCCACTCACACACACACTCATTTTCTGATCCCTTTAACTTTTATCGTTTTTGGCGTGGGATTAAAAAGACAAAAGTTGCTTAAGATTCGCACCCAGAGCGTGTCTGGTTTCTTCGTTACCAACGTTTAAATTTTTGATTTCGACTGTGATAATGGATTAAGCCGTTCTTCTCCGATTCATGGTACATGTGCAGAGTATATGACGATACCGATCCGCCCCTCCTCTTCCTTCTCCTCGGATGATAAGCCGACGTAACAGACAGCCAGAAAGTGAAATTGATCAAAGTGTTTGGAGGTTTGTTGTGCGAGTGTATGAAGTTGACTGCAAATATAGAACCTGCTGTTGCTGTCATTTATCGCCTTTTATGTTCACAAGAAGTGCTCCGACCACGCTCCATTAAATTCTATTATGTACCGAGCGAGCAGCTAGCACAAACATAGAATTGCTGGAATTGACCTCTTCTTCAAATTCCGTTCATTCGATCTGCCCATTCACCAACTACCTTCCCACCAAAACGCTCATCTATGGCGTCTTTATTGCCAAATAAATATGCTGCTATTTATTATTATTATTTTTTAAAAAAAAAAATACCAAACTCGAGTACTAAAATATCGGAAAAATTTAATAATCTCAAATTCGATGTTAAGTCTCGGCACACATTCTTTCAATTTTTAATTTCGCCAATATGCAAATTCAATTTAATTTTCTAAATGCATTTCTTTACGATACTGTAAATTAAAACCCAAGAGTAATCGATATTAATGTTTGAAAAATAGAAAAAGCTAGTTTAATTTTGTATTGAGTAAACTAGACTAAATTTAATCAATACAATGTAATAATAAATAAGCAAACAAAATGTTGATGTGAAAAAGATGCACGATATTAACCAAATTATGAAAGTTTTAAATAACCACCAAAAAAAAAAAAATCCTTAAGTTCAAATAATAATTAAAAAAAAAAAAACACCAACAACAAAAGTTAACAATGACTTAAAAAAAAAATTCCTCGGTACTGTAATTAATATAAATATTATAATTATAATTAAAGCTTCAAACTAATTAAAAATTCCCTAAAATTATTGTTAACTATACCCATTTACCTTCAATATAATATTACCACTAATTTAACAAAAAAAAAACATATACTTTTACTGCAGCTATTACAATAAAATTTGTTATTATTACTCGTACATGTACTTATAATCAAACGAAATTTTTTTTCTTTAATCGTAAAGCTAATAATTAATATTAAAATTCAAACGTAAACTAACTTATTTGTGTCGCCTTCAAGGAAAATGTATCGAGGTGCAAAAACACGATTGGTGATTGAGGACTTAATATTTTTTATTTATGACTATACACTGTAAGAAGGTAAGAAAGTTTTGATATCAAATTAAATGCATCAATTTCTAAATCATTTACAATTCATAAATGATGAATGAGCAAATAAGCCCCTCAGACGATTTTCAAACATCAATAGGAAATATTATCAACACACTGTTCGACAGACGATAATTATGACCATCGGTAGACAAACAAATTAATGCGTCTGCGGTCGTTTTATAAACTCCATCAACCGAGATTAGAAGTTAAACTGAACCTAATTTGTTCATTACGAAAACAAAAGTCTGATTAGAAGCATTTTTTTTTATTGCCTTAACGCGTTATAACGAGGTCGCTCAGTATTGCAAGTCCAATGCTACATTTACCCAAATCTATGACATTTTACAATTAAAAAACAATAAATCTAATAAATGCAGAAAAAAATAACAATTACATGCCATCACCATTACATTTTAATACCATATCTCTGACTAAGGTTTATTTCCGTACTTGCGATGTGATTAACTTCCGATTAACTGTTAAAGTAGAACTTTGCGCAAGAATTGCATTATCGTTTGCGTCTACTCTTATTATAATCTTGTCTCGATATAAAGACGTTGAAGTTGTGAGATGACGACATGTCCCGAAACATAAAAATCAACTTCTCGACACCTTCAACACTTATCTGCGAGGCAAACCGTCCGCATTAGGACTTCGATTAAAGACAGTTTGTCACGAGCACCGCAAGAGGGAGGACGGGGAGGAATTTCTGGAACAAAATACGACCCCTGGTGTAATTTACGCACTGGCTAGCGTTCATTTTTTTATATTAAGCTATAATATAAGACGAGAAAAGGCCGAGCAACAGCCATCACAGACTATTAACTCAGATGTCACAACAAACGCGCAAATACGCGGACACGGATGGCGAAGAACGCAATGTCGAACAAAAATAATTAGGAAACAAAAACAATATACTTGGACACGCTGACAATATATATTGTAATAGATAATTGTGAAAGGCGTTGACCGAAATTGATGACCGTAACAGCGCGGCAGCCACCTCGACTTTGATATAAAAGGGCGCAAAAATAAATACAAAATAAATTAAAATAAACACGCAAGATATGGACAAAAAGTGACTTCGCGTGTTTTTTCGAGAAAGAAAAAAATGTTTAGTTCAACCCCGATTCTTCAGCGCGGAAATCAATATTTACGCATAAAATTCTATATTTAGCTACCGTATTTTCGTTTTTATAAAAATTGCAAAAATTAAAATAAATTTGAATAAAAATAACCACTCATTTAATTTTGCAAAATTAACGAAATTAATTTTAAGTTAGCCGCTATTTACGCTCGTCATTCAAAAACGGTAAATCGAGGGTTTTCCATATACGACTAAAGCGCGTTACTATCAAAATATCTAATGGTCATTTCTATGCTCAGTCGCTGCCAGTAGAAGTGTATTGCAGTGCGATATATACACGTCCGAATTGCACATTACAAGCGAATCGATTTGTGTCATGTCAGCGACTCACAATGGGTAGACGCTCGTTACAACAGGGTCGTTAAGATGAAAATAAACGATGTTATATACGGATACAACTTTTTTTTTTTTTCAAACAACTTCAACACAGATATCTTAATTTGCGTCGGCTACAAAAGTTGAGCCGTACGTGACGACCTCAGAACCTTAAGCTTCGGGACCGATCGATTCAACCATTTGAGATCGTTAAAATAGCGGAGCATAATAAACGACCCAAATACGAGCTGTCATTGAAAATTGCGTAAATAGCTAACAAATCTTTATATTCGGTACGAACATTTACCCAGATCAACAATAAAAAAAAATCCCCAAACAAAATAATGATTTTAATATCGGCAATAATTATTAAAATTGATAGCTGGCTTAATTTTTTTTAATACCCGTAACCTTAATGTAAAGATATCTCAATGACGACGTTATAAAACTAGCGCAGCGTGACTGCGATAATTTCAAAATTAAAATAAATGCAAATGACATGTTTAGTTCCTAACTGCTAACTTTTACCATTAAAAAAAATAAACAAATCAAAATCATGCACTAATTTGAAATAATTTTTAAAAGAAACAAACCTAAATTACGTTGCTGCCAACATAGAAACGTGCCTTTAATAAAATAGATACTAACCTAAAAAAATAAAAGAGAAAAAAAAGCAATTAGTATAATTATAATCACATAATTAAAAAAATCAATATGCAAATAAAACGAATTACCGGTACCTTATACACTTCAAAATAAAATAATGTAAACATTGAAATTTTAGCTATTTCCAGAATTAATTTAAACAAATTACCCAACTCACTTCAAAATAAAATAAAGTAAACATTGGAAATGTAGCTATTTCCAGAATTAATCTAACAATTTAAATATCGTTATAATATTCTTGTTACAATATTTAGATTTTTTTGTAGTGTTTACACAAGATTCACTCCATAATGCACAACCAATATAATTTTATAAAACTATTTGAGGCTATAAACTGCACAAAACAAGATCTTTTATTGGCATATAAATACATTAATATATTATATTTTACCTAAATAAAAAAATTTTTAAAATAATGTTCGAAATTAATAATGTCTTTCTTCGTAAAAAAAAATAGATTTTTTTGGTTGTACAGTATTATCTAATAAAATTTAGGATCAGTTTATGTTCCAAAGCTTGCTTTAATAAGGCAATAACGTTACAAAGATTTTAATAGATGCACAATAATAATTAGTAAATCACAAAATTAATCACCCACTCACTATGCTACCATGAATGTTGCAACATTTTCACACCAATTTAATCGATCGCCCGTTTACTTATCACAGTGTTTGGGGAATTTCCCATAGACAAAATAATACCACTAGTTGTAATATTGAGTTCTTGCAGTCAGATAAACAAAAAATAAAACTTATATTTTTGATCTTTGTATTATTTCTTTATTTAGTAAAAATTTAAATTTAAATTTAAAAAACTTTACAAAATACGTTATGTTCAGTTACTGGATCTAAATTAAAACTTGTATTTTATTTTAAATTCCTTTCACAACTCCAATTCAGTGCCAAAAAAAACGTTCATGATTTAATATTTGATATCCCATCCTGTGGGATAAATAAGATGCAAGAAAAAAAAATCAATGTCCGTTTTTCTAGTCAACCACAGGTTGATGTGGAAATCTATTTATCGCGCCACATCGATCCCCTTTCCCCGCTCAATTCCACCTGCAAAGATCAATGCGTGATGACGCAAAGACGAAGAAACTGCGTCAACCCTTTAAAACCAAACGCAGATAAAAATCTCCACAGCCAGTACGTTATTTCTAACCAGTCAGTAATGTACAGTATCTGAACTTAAAACTCGTTTTATTTCTTCCTCCTCACTTTCTCTCCCTCGCCATTCTTCCAGCTCCATTAAGTAGAGCGTCATCAACTGATCGGTGATAAATCCAACTTCTCCCTTGACATCGGATATATCTATTTTCCGCGTCAATGCAATCAATTTCCCTGGCACAATGGGTCTCATTTCATCTTACGACAAACTCAAAAATGCGCTCCCATTGCCAAATATAAATACATCCTATTCTTTCCTTCCCACCACCACCACCGTATCCGCCGCCAAAACCACCGCAGCAGAATGTGTTCCGGGTTAAAAGTCGCCGGTTACCCTGACACTAAAACTGAAACTCTGGTAACGGTGACTTCACCCTCATCCACTCCTCCCACATTTATTTATCGTTTCGAAGAAATTTAATAGCTGTTCGTGAGACGAAAACTACTCGCTTCTGTTTCAACGCAACATTTTCTGCTTAACTAACCCCTCCACGTTATTTTAATAGTTTGGCTTTCACGGAGTTAACCAACGTGTTTGTTCACAACACGACGTGACGTGATTACAATTTTTTTGTTTACCGGTACATTGTTTTTTTTTTTAGCAACTGCTAACAAAATCGTAAAATTAATAGTTAGAGAAAATAATGTTAAATAACGATTTTTGTTTAACATTTTACGAACATTAAGCGCGGATGCATATACATTTGTGTGTAATAATACGCCTTAACCTAAAATACAGTACGATTGTCACATTCAAACAAGAAAAACAATTTTTATAATTATATTCCGCATAATAAAAATAATAAAAATTCGATTTCATCCTCATATTCAGCGCAAAAATGAAAAAAATGAAAGAAAAAAAAACCTATTATTTTCAGAAATTTGGCTGCAGCTAGGTTTGTTTTATCAAAAGTCAAACAGATAATTAGAAAATATATTCTGAGCCATAACTTACTTTCGAGAGAAAAAAATAAAAGCGAGAGAAGAAATAATATAGGTCTACAAATAAAAAACATTTAATTTCCAATTCATTTTTTTTATAAACATATCATGCATATTCGCATTTATTTTGACTGCATTTGTGTTAATATTTATTTGTATTCCAAACGACGATCATAATTAATGCAAATAAAACCTCTCTACATTTGGCAAGAATAACTGATGTTTATTTAATCTGAATACCATCCAAAAGCTCTCATAAAAACCGCTGCAATAACAAAACAAAAAAAAAGCATCGTGAATAATTGTAGAAATCATTAAGAATTAAAAAAAAAAAGAAAAAAAAGATCTAATTCCATACGCGTAATTAAAAACCGCCTCAAATCAAAGTCGAAATAGACGTAAACAAATGAGATAATTGCGCCGCAAAAAAATTGCATTAAAAACTCTAATTCTATCATTAAGCATAATTCTTAGTAATAAAATAAAAAGAAAATTGCAGATGCAAGGCTCGTTTGAGATTACCGGAAACCGCATTTACAAAGTCTAGAATAGCAGGCTTACTGTTACCATACGAATACAGTCTTGTAATACGTTATTCGTATCCTTGTTAAATGTAACTTTATTTCTTTATATTCGCTTAAAACAAATACGTTTTCCATCTTTCTGTAAACAATTATTTTTATACACCGGTATAAACTCAAAAGAGTTTTTAACTCATAAAATTTAGCGGTTGAATAAAGTAAAAAACATGTCAACAAGAATTATTTTGAAACTTAAAAGTAATTTTACATTAGCCAACTCTACTGTAATTCATACAATTAAAGTGCTATATCAGCCTACTGGTACACTATATCCTATGCTTAGGCTAGGATTTGCACTAAAAATTCCACCAAACTGTAATAAAAAAAAAATAACTATATTTTTAGTGTGTGTATGCCATGGTGTAGGGAGAGAGATTGGCTCTAAAACAAAACTGTTAAAATTTCCACACAACTGTATCTGAATTTAGTAAGATAAGGCAGCAAAAATGAAAATAAAAATTTAAATTATTAAATTTATAATAATTATAAAATCTTTGTCTTAAAATCATTCGTATAAATTTTTGTTTAAAATTATATACTTCGAGCACTGCAATATTTCAATTTCAATATTAGGGCAAATTATATTCCGCAGGGCAAATTACGAGACTGTATATTTAAATAAAATATGGCCTGGGATACGTTTAAGTTTTCAATTTTTTTTTTGGAATACACTGTTTATAGTACAAATAAAAAAACTTGAACCAATAAAATATGAAAATCAAACCCACGGTTATAATAAACAATGCTTATTACCCTAAAGACAAAAATTATGCCAATGAAAGAATGCCGCTCGGAATCGTTTCCGGTGTAAATGCCAGTAAGTACAAATAGTAAGAACTATGAAAAACAGAGCAATTGATTTGCGTTTCGTTTGAACTCCATCCCCTTCAATTAATAGAAGTGGGTTACGGATCACGGCTCTTCCACATCCACGCATACAGCAAGTTTGACAATGGAAGGAGAGTGGAGTTCGGCGATGCGACGCACGTTCGCCTTCTGCGCACAAATAAAAATAGAATATTGAAAATGTTTACTACTTTTCATTTCATATCAATGCTTTTCCCACAGCGCTATTTAAAAAAAAAAAAAAAAAAAGTTTATACAGCGCTTTTGACTCGTTGCCTATTTATTTTTATGTTCTCCTGAAAGTCACCGATGGTTATCATATTCAAACTCATTTTATTCTTTTTCTCCCCCAACCCAAACTTCCAAGCACTACCTTACCGCAACTACTCGTATGACCAAAACTGCGGAAAAATTATATAGAGAAAATATCAGTTTGTAATGATAGCGAATGATAGAGACGTGGTTTTGTGATGTAGACGCTCGAGGGAGGAAAAACGCGGCGGCATACACCGACGGTTTACGATCAAGGTAGTCGAAAACTCTTACTTCAAACCCTTCAAGTTCAACGCTAAAAGATACTGTCAGTATAAACGAATGCAAAAGTATTGAATGCGATCGAAACATTAAGACGCGGTGAGTGCCACTAGTATTTATAAATGCAAAGTAAAAAGTATACAAACTTAATTTACATTCTTCCCGGTTTATTTCTATCCTAGCCCTACGGTATTTTAAAGTCGATGTCTGACAATGTACGGTACTCATACAAATTACGAGGCATGTTTTGATAACAAATTAGCAGCAAGGGGAAAAAATCGTTAAAACCAGATTTCAATTAAATTAAAAATAATACTAAATGCTTCAAACGGTGCATAATTATTTCCAATGTTTCTTAATAGAGTTTTTTAAGTTAAAAAATATTATTAAAAATCCTTAATTTTTTACTGACATGTTAATATTTTACAGTAAATAAACAGTAATCATAAACTCGGTTATTATAGCTCCGGGTGTTTGAAATGTTACCATGCAATTTCTGTCTGTAGTTGTTATTTAAAAAAAATTGAAAAACTAAAAATTTCAAAGTTTTACCATTTAACAGAGAAATAAGTTTTTTTTTTTGTTATGAATTTTTCTTTGTTGAGTAAATAGATTAAGCATAAAATAATTTCGTTAATAATAATTATGATTGTTTATTACTATAGTTTTTCGTTTTCTTGTGATTTTTTATGTTTACGATATACAGTAATCGTTATACAGTAATTACCGTTTCAGATATACAGTAATGGCTTTAAGTTTTTAAATAAATTAAATAATTTTCATTTAATACAATAGCCGTTTATGAATTCAACATACAATTATAGTACAAGCATGATATTAAAATATTTTAATTACCGGTAATTTGCCCCAGTTAAAATAACCAACCTTAATTAAAATTTATAAGCTCGCTTACGAAAACTAAAAATGCAGCTAAAATAACTGAGCACCTTAAAGAATATCTTTTTAAGTTACGGTGATACTTGTGCAAAGATGGTAAATGTTGAAAGGTCAAGCTACTTAATGAGCCGGAAATCCATGATGAGCATAACCTAAGAAAATACACAATCCCTGATGACATTTGACATCAATAAAAGTATTTTTATTTTATTTATGCAGTATACCGCTTCCTTTTTTTTTTTTTTTTTTTTTAACAGCAATGCACAATTATATATTTTTCGTCACGTAACTGTAAAATGTTCTTTAATTTCTAATTACTGTATTAAAATTTTTATTATTACTCATTGCATTACATATTTCAAATCTTATATTTTATTTTTAAAGGAACAATTAAATTCATTTCGTCTTTTTTGAGCATTGTTTTGAAAAAAATAATGAATATGCTTCGTAAATATAGTGCGACAAATGAAAATGAACCCTACTCACGCTATGCAGTCATTCAAAGGCGTTTTGAAAGACGAATAAATTTCATACTTTAACATAAAAGTGGGGAGAAAAAAAGAAGAAAAAAAAAATAACTTCCAAAAATTTCCAATTTTATATTTAACGTAATAATATGATTAAATATGCGTATCTTCTGCACATTTAGCTATCGCATTACAATTTCCTTAAACTGTCAGTCGTCTACTTCTTGAATTCAAGATGTTATTTAAGATAAGCAATTTCGCCGTGTTGATAAAATATTCCGTAACTTTTATACATTTTCCACCGAGTCTGACTGGTGATGAATGTGCAGCAGTAATTTAAAGGTCTGTGACTTGACTGAGAGCCTCAGAAGAAACGCATTTATCATTTTTAAGCACCGCGATGCAAAATGCATGAATTTGGCCCTATTTTTATATGATTCCTAAAAATGTACAAATGTGTATACCGTACTGTATTGCAAAAATCTGTGTATGAATATACAAAGTGTTGAACAACGTTTCAACCTACTATAGCTCCACCTATTCATAATGATGCGTGAACACTTAAGCAATGCAGATAAACTTCGATTCTACGTTTCCTAAATTTACATTTTATTTTTATGCCATGAGATTGCAGCTAAAATTCCAAAGTAGCTATGCCACAATATTTTCTTTCCTAATGACGAGTGAGTGAAGTAAAAGATTATAAAACCAGCTTTGCTTCCAAAATTATGCTAATGCGCGTGATGTTATGTTAAATGAAAAAAAAAACTGCTTCTCAAATTTGCTATCATTTTTTTTTATATGTACCGTATATATTTTTTCAAAAGATCACATGTTAATTTTAAAGTGTTCCACAACCACATTAATGATGCAACATCTTCAATTTTTGAAAATTTCATTTTGTTGCATTTACATTTTCTAATAATAATAAATTATTTAAACATTTTCATATCTAAATAAACCAAAGCCACATTTCAAAATGTCTATTTGACTGAAAATTGAATTCACGTTTGCTAGATAAAAAAAAAATATTTCAAATGAAAAAAAAACTTTAATTCATATTGAAATTAGTAGTACAGTTTAATGGTCCGCTCATGCAATATTAAAATTAACAGGCCTATCGGTAGTTGCTAAATGGAAAGTTATTTTTTTATAAACCGGTATTATAATTTCACCAATAATAATAATCAATATTTTCTAATTCATAACCTTTATTGAAAAACCTTTATTTTACTATTACTTTTAATATGCAGTACTAAGCGTGAAAAAATACTAAAAAAATTTATTTATTTTGGTTTTAGCTTCTCAAAAAAAAAAAAAAAAAAACGTGTGATCGAGAATATACTATCAGAGTTTTGCTGTCAGATATGTACGGGTAGAATTTCCATCTTGGCAACTTAAGTGTCGACATTGAGTTCAATAATGGAATTTGAAATGTGGTTTTCAAACCCCTTCCCCATCTTTTTTTTTTTTTTTTTTTTTTTTTTTTTTGGAGCTGTTTTATATTTCATTTCGACGAAAGTCGTGTACCCCAAACCATGATTTTCGACCACTGCATAGACCTGCATAATGCACCACTTAGAATCCGCGTCTCACAGTATTTGCCAACTCCAAATCCACCATTATTATATTTTGTATGCCTAGCAAGTCACCGATCGTATTTTCTTATCTAATGTTATAAATAAAATAATACACGGTAACGACATATGTTTGGTGTACGCCAATTACAAGAACCACTTTATCATAAGTCACTAACACCACTCAACATTTCTTATACAATTTATTACTTTTGTGACAATCCTGTACACATTACTTCTACTGTACAGTACAGTATTTACTTTTTTCTCTTCTCTCTCTCTCCTCTTAAACTTAGCTTTTAACTTATGAAAACAAAAATGGTGATTCTTCTATTTACCTCCCTTCCCTTTTCTCTACTTTTCTTCTAATAATCCTTTCTTATAATATATTTTTTCTTTAGATAAATGCATTTACAGTCTTTTCTTCTTCCTCTTCTTCCTTTACATCTGCACTCATCGTTTATAATATAAATACATGCACAAGCGAACACGTGCCATCCGAAAGTAAGCTTTACCCTCTGACAAACACTTTTAACTCACCTCCTTTTTTATACTAACTTTAGGTTTCCCACTCATTTTTTTTATACTATATATATCTTCTTTTTTTTTTTTTTTTTTTTTCAAATTGATTTTTTCTTAAAGGATAAAACAGCCATCCACACTGCATGAACACGCCCGACGCGCGAGAGTTTTCTTTTCATCGGAATCTTTTCTTTTTACCGTACCGAGAGAAGGAAAGAGGTCACGTACATTATTACGCCTGGTGTTGTGAATAAATAACTAATAGCAGATGTCTCGTGAATCGTGATACACACTGCGCGTGCATAATTTCACGCCAGGGTATAAAGGTGCAAACAATAAAGACGACGATTTTCTTTTGACGACCTATAAACCTTGAAAATGAATATGGCTATCATGGTTAAAACAAAAAAAAAATAATTTAATGACTACATTTAGAAACTATAATATCATTATCATAGCTCAATCTATGTGCTACCAGTAGTTTGTCCGCTCAAATCTCCCCCTTTAATATTATTATAATGCGATATTATATTTTCTAAAATACTGTACATGTACCTTAGTACGATACTGTGCAACCCATGTAGCGGTTTTTGCAAGCACATTTCTATCTACAGACTACTTTATTTATACCGTCTTCTTTAATACTGCTGACGTCATATTGGCCTCTGGTTGTAGTTTTATATGACACGTAATGAACTTTAAACTTATCGTGTCGTCAAAATGAAGTCAACAGTAGAAGGGATAAAAGTTTTGGAAAAAATGAAAATCGTAAGGTGCTTGCAAAAACTTTCTATTGACGTATTAATACAGTACTTCTTTAATTGGTTTTTCCAAAATGTCAAAAAAGAATTAAAGTTTCTCTTTTTATTACTCCGAGTATTATTTAATATAAAAATGAGTTCACATTTAGTTTAGCTTGCAAAACGTCAATAGAAGAGCAACACCACCTACGTATTTGAGATACTCGTAGATTGCGTTACTACTCGACTGCTGTTATTTTTTTTATTTTATTTTTATGAAGTTTATTTAACCTAGAAGGCATTAATTTAACTCAGCTGTATTAATAATAATAATTGCAATCAAATGCATATACATTAACTTCAACCTCATTAAAAATACAGGATGTCAGTAAAGTAGCAGCACAACCTATACCGGTATATCAAGTTCGTAAAAATTGAGATACAGTAAGTAGCGTTGATTTTGTATGACAAAATGTTAAATACTGTAATGCTGTACTTTTAAAGCAAAAATAGTGCACTTACAAATGCGGTACATGTATTTTAAAATTTCTTACAATAATTAATACTCCGAGTATTAATTTAGAGATTTTGACAAAAATTTCAGAATAAACTGTCACCGAAATGTTCTCTAGAAATATATATTCAGTAATTCAATGTTTATAATTTGCGTTAGACAATGTTTTAATTTAAGTTACCGTATTCAATTCCACAACTTAAACTGATGTACAAAGAGGGATAATCCAGAGATTTAACCAGATCAAACTCCACCGTGCAAGCATTAGGATTTTAAATACATGTACTGCGTTCACATTGCGCTTACATTTTATTGCTTGTGCAACAAAACTAAAACAAAACATTATTTTATTGCAGCGTTTTTAAGAGCATACCGTATACATTGAGACGCAATATCATTGTCGTCTTTTCAACCTCATGATACTGCACCTAAATTAAATCTACTTTACATTCAAATTAAACATTCAGTAGTATGTGATTATAATCGCCCACACCATTTGCTATAGATTTCTTCCTTTCAATGTTTAGATCAAATGCCATACTCTTCTACTGAAGATCAGCGAGTCTTCAGTAATTGAAAACCCTCTATAATTGAGATGAATATCTAAATTCGGGAATTTTGTGCCAAAAAAAACTTCCATACAGTAGCTGGAAATTTTGTGATCTCTTAATTTTAGGCCTGTGTTCTACCTTAACCACTGGGAAAGATGGATTTCGTGGTGATTGTTCATTACTTTTTAACCTCCATAAATTGTACATTTACTTAAAATCGAGTAAAATAATTATTACAGCTATGAGTAATAATGTGATTACTAAGAACTGAAGCATTACTGCATGCGCTTATTATTCTCCTGAGTCTGTTAACAACTTGACACGTCACCGGCTCATAGCAAAGCTTTCTATAATATTATTCTAAGGGAACGATTTTACACGGTGCCTGTTGACGTGCCAGTCGATGGAAACAGCTAACTACATGTACGAGTATATTGTATGTCGTTAAATATAGCTATAATAATTGTTGATTATCTAGTCAAATGGCTAGGTAATGCCCTATTGGCATGCAAGCTACTGGCACTTGTAAACTATGCATTAGGCCAATACCCTGATCAAATCGAAATAAAGTGTTAGCTTCAAATTAACATTAAAAAAAAAAAAAAAAAAAAAAAAAACACCGGTATCTCATTCAACACAGATATCTAATTTTATATTAACGACTGCCTTATTGAGCCATTCAAAACAAATAAACCACTCGCTCAAAAATAATATTAAGAAGAAAAAAATAATTGCATTAAGTTTGTCTGAAATATGAAACCGAATGAAATTTCGACCTTTTTTTCATCAATTTTTTTAATGACATTTCTCTAAATGCTATTGGATAAGAAGCATACTTTTATACGCCGCATACTAATGAATTCTCCGGCGTAATTTGAACGTGAATAATGAATACGAAACGAATTTTTTCTAAAAAAAAAAAAAAAAAAAGAAAGAAAAAGAAAAAAAAAAAAAAAGCTTTAAAATTACGTGCTTTCAAAATACTGGTGCGATATATTTTTTTATCTCTTTTAAATAAATGTTAATGCGTGCACGCACTTTCACTGTGGTACTGTATTCTTAAAAGATAAATTATTATTCTTCTGAAAAATTTGGTTTTTCAAACGGTCGATTTTTACGCAATTATCACTCGTTAACAAATTGAATTGAATGCCAGTGCCATTTTTTTTAATAGAATACAACAGTCAATAAAAAAAAAAAAAAACTTATCTATTACCGTACTGCGCATGTGCATGTATAATAGAAAAAGTTGCATTTTGTTTGTTTCACTTCTTCGAACGATAAGAATTGCCAACAATAAACAGCACAAACAGAAGCGGCAGAAGAAGCATGAGACATATCATTAATAAATAAAATAGGAAACAATACATTAAAAAGAGAGAAAAACAAGCTAGTCTCAGAAAAGTAAGGAAAGAAGAAGAAGAAAAAAAAAATTCATTAAATTAAAATCTTATGCGCGCGTGGGCAATATAGACAAATGGTTGGTAGTGTAGACATTTTCTTAATACAAAAATCTATGAAAGAAGGGGCCTAACTTGGTTGAGAATATAAAGCGCATAGAGTACCGTGTACGGAGAAGCACACTCGCATACCATAATGATTGTGAAAAGCCATTTTTCTGCACATTGTAGATAGAAGATGCGCGATTAAATCGCTGGCTGTTTATCTTTATGCTTCCAAATATTAATATCAAAATTGCAGTTGCTATAGAACCGACTAAAAAATTTAATTAAAAAAATTCAAAAGATACATTTGCCCGTACTTAGATTAGTTGTTAAGATTAATAAATAAACAAATCGACGTTACTTTACGATACCAAAAAAGAAAACTTGACAAATAACATTTTAAATTAAAAACAACAACAACACAAACTTAAGTCTCCTCAAGAAAAACGATTCAATTCGAACAGTAAATATATCCATTAAAATATCACCAATAAAAAAAAAGTGCAAACGCATCTTCTTTAAATGCACGAGTATTTTTAATACCCAAAATTTTAAATTTTTTGATAACCGTCGTATCAATGTAATATTATTCTCTCGCGACGTAAAAAATAATTAATAAAACTTAAATTTACTTTTAAGTTAACAAATAATAATTAATGTCTCGATATCAATTCTGCGACGTTTAAACAATATTTCACCTCAAGTAAACAAAACGCTGCAGACAAAATATAAACACACGTTATTTTTGTAATAAAAACCCACGCTGTGATTCTCTCTGAAATCGGGGGAAAAAATATATATTCTCATCCGCCGACGAAGTTCCGCTTTAAGTTCAACTGCATCGACCGCCTCCAGTTGAAATTTTCTCAACAACATTTAGTATTTTTGCCCTAATACCGAATAAAAATCGATGGGAAATTCGATTACAGAGCGTATATTGTTTTAGCTAAGCACAAACTCTATAGATGGAGTAGAAAAATAGTTTATTTAAGCGACAACTGTCAATATTTGTTCAGCCTTTTTATCATAGGCAATGTACTAAAGTATAGAACAGTGTAGATAAACCGGAAGCTAACGGATCAAATTTATTTCCCCCCCACCAATCCGTATTCAACAAGACACAGAGGTTTTAAATAGCTTTATCACTTAACTTTCTCTTTTGGCATTTCATCTGGGAAAGATGGATGGAGATTTATATTTCATCCGCTAAATTTATTAAGACTTCAAGCGCATTAAGTCTCAGTCAACCATCAAAAAGGCAAAAAAAAAAAAAAAAACAAGGAATCACATATCGGAAAGTGTTTGAATACGCGTAGTTCAAAGATTGATTACAAATGAAAGCGCGCGCACGCTATCCATCTTCAAATTCGTCGTTTTCAACATTTTAATTTAATATTACAGCGCTAAATACGTTTCAATTTAACCTGAAACAAAATAAAATTTTCGTCTCAAAAAATAAAAAAAAATTATTAATTAAATTAATATTGATATTATTAGAATAATTTATTGTGAAGTAAATTAAGGATAATCGCCTTAATTTTACAGAGTTATAATTTTTGATGTCAACACTTCATACTTTAAACTTTTTTTTATTATTTCTCAAAAAATAATCTGAAATAAAATAATAATTCTTCATTAAAAAAAATAATAATAAAACCTACGCAGTTGCAATCTAATTGTAAATGCATTAAATTACGTTTCACTCGAAATGTATTCGGTATGAGCGGCTTATCTAGCTATATCGATCTTTCTAGCTACCGTACGGTTGAATGTACACTGCTGTACAGTATATTGCAAACTTTGCTGCTACCAAAATGAAAAGGCGAACGAATAGAATAATTATTAATTCAATAAATGAATTCTCTCACAAAGTCTCGATCAATTTTTAATATACAGCAGTATCCTTCAAATTTATTTATTCCCGCATCTTCTATAAATTAAAAGAAACGAGTCTTACTTTGAAGGTGACGATTTGTTATCGTTTCTTAATCTTTTTTTCCTTCTTGGAATTGTTCTAACAGTCGCCCCAGCGTATAAACCCTCCCCCTCAAACATTCCGCAGAGTACCGAAATGGAGTAAATAAATTTCATTTTGAAGCCCAAAAACATAAAATAAATCAAAGACGACACCATTAATTCTGTTTCTCTCTCTCTATGTCGGCGCCCAGCGTGACTGCGCTTTCAATAATTATAAAAAGTCGTAACAATAAATAAACGTGAGCATTCGGAAAAACCTCAATAAACCTTCTATACAACTGAGGCTACCAATAATAATTTTTCGCGCGCGAAGTAGTTATTAAACCGCGAGCTTCTTTTCGCCGGCTTAATCCAATAGACCCCTCGCACTTTGTTAATTGTTAACTTAATTGGAGCATTTACCCAAAACAAGTTTCCTGTTTACCCCGTGTGTCTTCTCCCACATTGTCCATAAATTTTCCTCGCCACTGCATCAACGTGCAAAGGTGTCGCGAAAAGTCCCGCCAACTT
This sequence comes from Polydesmus complanatus, assembly GCA_034692225.1. NCBI lineage: Eukaryota > Metazoa > Arthropoda > Diplopoda > Polydesmida > Polydesmidae > Polydesmus > Polydesmus complanatus. Next base: position 4,642 of record JAQGAZ010001201.1, on the reverse strand, counting down.
AACCTCAAACCCGCATTTATATTAAAATAAATTAAAAGATGCAGCGAATAAATCCCCACTCAAGTGCTAACCATCAGTAAGGTCCATTGAGGACTAAATGCAAACAGCACATTTTTCCCTCCCCATCTCGAATAAAAGTTCAACTCATCTGCCCTTTTAATTTATCCGTAATTAAGAAGCAAATCTCGAAGGGATTTACTTTTTACATCCCTGCCATACCTCAATATCGTCATGGTAGCAGATGCATAGTAGAAAAATGCAAGTACATAAAGCGTTGAACGAGTGAGCGAGACGAGAGCTTATTATATCGCATCCAATGCTAAACAACACTCGAGTCCATAATTTGGGCTACATAAATTTTAATGGTGGACGCCCTTTTCAGCTTCCTCTCAAAACTAGCAGACGTACAATTTTTTCGTTTTTTTTTTTTTTTTCTCGTCGTCCGCCTCTTTGCGACGCGTAAACGAGCCAGTATTTTGAACGATGCGTTGAAATGTTGGCTGTACTAAACTCGCTCTATCTCGTTTCCTTTGGTCCCCCCCCCTATCGACGAGACGAGGCGATGCGGTGAAGCGTCACTCTCTCCTCGGCAATGTCAATGAGCTTCTCTAATGATGTTGTAGATCTAGTTGGGATGTTTTCCGGACGACGAGCCTTCAGTACTTATTTTAATCTGGCGTTGTGTATCATTCCGCGCACATACATTATTGTGTTTATATAAGGTATACGTGATGTTCAACGTGTACCATTATTACGCGATTATTTATGCATTTTTGACGCCTCATTTTATTCGCGTCGACGGCGATGATGATGATTATGATGCGGTTCGAGGTTCAAAATGAGCTACAGCCTCGATTTGTTTAGATGGCGTTTGAATTGCTTGCTATTATTTTTCTCTCTCCCCCCCTCCCCTCATCTTTCAGGTTTTACAAAAACAAACTTTCGCCACAAACGCTTATTTCTATCGTTTGCTCGTTCGTTCGCGCGCTTTTACCTTCCAGTCGCATTCGGAATAGAAATGACATTCAAATAAAAGAAGAGAATTGCTCTTTGATAAGCCAGTGTAGTGGAAGATAAAGCCCAAAAATCCTTTTTCAAACCCGGCTCAATCATCTCAATGACGGTTAAAAGAAACTACAGACTATATAATAACTTCCTATAAACGTCGTTATTAAAAATTTAAACATTTAAACGAAACATATCGTCAATAGTTTTTTTCTCCCCCATTATAAATAAAATAACACAGATAAATATACTGCGCTTGTTATACCAATTAGATCGTGCGCTGCATAAATTAAAATAGGAGTAATATGTGTTAAAAAATAATGTCAATTTTTCTAATAATCTTCGAATTTTTAATTTAAAAAAATAGGAGAAAATATTTTTACAAAAACTCAACGTTTTTTTTTTACTTTTTTAATTTGCATTTTTAATACTTGATTTTCTATAAATTTGCCATTTGCAAACTTTTCGTTAAGCCATCGCCAAAAGGCTAAATATTATTTAATCACATATTTCATCAACAATCTAATTTAATATAAATGAAAATTCCAAATTATTTTTTTTTTAAATTAGCTGCATACGGTATTAAAAATGCAACATATTAAATACCGATATTAAAAATCTCTTGTTGCAATTTTTCCAAAAAAAAAAAACGTATTTTCATTTTGTAAAAGTTACCTGAATAATTCTCGTTATATGTAGCTTACCAAAAAAAAAATTCTCAAAAAATTCGAGCAAAGAATTTCAATTGCGCCGAGGAAATACGTTCGCATGGTTGAGTAAGCGTAGGTTATTTCCTAGCATTATTTCCTGTTGGACTGGATACGTGTTTGGCATGGATGCATGTGCTTTGCAATTAGAAGCGGATATTTCAAGATTACAGCCTAATTTAGTTGTGAATATAGCCTATACGACTTTAGATACTAGACGATGGCAAAACTGTGCATAGTTGCCGTCAACATGTCGGACCTAAAGCATTTTGTTGTGATGTTAACCTTAATAAATTAGCGCTATGTGTTTTCTAGCACTCGACGTTTAATTAGGCAACGGTCTCAAAATAATAACGAGAGAGCCGACGAACACGATGTTTACAATGAAAGATTCACGGTTGTTACTTGCCTTCCTTCAATCTCCGAGGAATATTCGGAAGAGAAGAATGTACAGTGCCGTCCGTGTGTGTATGTATAGAACCTAGAGACCAATAATTCCCACTGCACCTTCATCTTTTTTTTTTCTTTTTGTATGTGTGCTCTAATCCTCAATTTCGTCCGGTCACTTCGAGCAAGCCAAAATTAATTTCCGGGATTAATACAACAGTGTATATTTGAGGTAGCAAGAAATAATAAGCGTCTCGATATCTAATCCACACAAATGCCGTTACCTACATCTTCAGTCTCGATAGCAGATAATTGCGAGCAGCCGCAAATTAAGCCATGTTAAACGTGATCGAACAGACAAATAAGAATTTTGCCTTTCTATTACAACATCAGCCATTAAACCAAACAAGGCAAGAAATAAACTACATGCACAGTACATGTACTCGCTTTTTTCTGTACTGTTTAAGCGTTCAGCGATGTATTTCGATAACAACATTTATCGTTTTGTTTTAGGATATTAAATAAATATCTCTTCTAAACAAGCATGAATTAGCGTCATCACTGTCCCGAATATTCTTTATTGTCATAATTATTGTATTGGAGATAAGATCGCGCATCTTTAATAAAATAAATTATTCAATTCAAATTTTATTTAAAAAAATAATCACTTTTTTTTAAGTTCCCATTGAAAAATTAATAATTTAAATAAATGCAACGGAATCAACTTCAACGTGAAAGATAATAATACAATAGATGTCAATCAATATTATTTTATTACCGTATTATAAAAGATCTTTACGTATGATCATCTGATAAATATACTCGCAGCTTAATGTTCAGTGAAATTTAAAAAATAAGCATCATTATTTTAAATACATGCACGGTTTGAATTTTTATCTAGCCGTAAACTAATTAAATTTGCGCTCGAATCCGATTCTCTAAGTTTGATAGCAAAGCGTATCCTGCTTTATTGAACGTGTTATTTAAATTGTAAATGTCAAAATATCTCAACCTTTTGAAAGCGCTTAACCGATAAATTTAAATTACAGTGCCGGTACGTAATAATACGAAACTCAGACATATTTTTTTTTAATTATTGACAACTTTTTAAAAAAAAAAAAAAAAAATAGAATAAAACTAAATTTTAAATAAGCGTTGGATGGAAAAACGTTATTCCAATTTCTTGAACGGTAATGGTATACAAAGACCCTTCAGAGTTGGAAAGAATTGTATGCGTTCGAATAACTTACGAAGCTGTTTTTCGAAATAAGACAAGTAAAAAAAAAAAAAAAAAGAGCAAATAAATGTAACATCTAGTGAAATAGTGCGGCATAACTTTTTCCCATCTCAATATATTGTATGCACGAATAGTAAACTTGTACGTGTCGAACTCCTAAATTAACATACAAATGGTTTATAAGGTAAATTTGAACGTGTATTCTGTTTACAAACGTCTTTTACACAATTTCCTACTCCCATCGTGTCATGAAATTAAGTCGAGACAGAAAATTGTTTTTACGAGTACACGGAAGCGTTAAAGAAATGATGAAATTTCAAAAGAAAAATGTCGAATGCCTCACCATATGCGTACAACTCACTTGGCAATTAATGTCTGAAAATTAATAAATCTCTTCATCTCAAAGCATCGCTTAACGAAGAATATAAATTTAAGAAGAAGAAAAAAAGAAATCCGCCGAATTAATATCAATTCTGAAAAATAGCGATAGAAATTTTTAATAACTGTAATGCATTCCAGTTTTGCTTCATAAACCTCAAACTTGCGAAAAATCTCAAGTTGCGAAACCCGTCACATGATTATCACTGCAGAACAATTTTTTTTCTTCTTCATATTTTTCGTGAAATTGCTCAGTAACAATTTTTTTGTAAGAAAAAAAAAACAAAAACTTTTCCTTTAATAATTATAATCTCGTTTATTGAAATAAATACGTAATTAACTAATTTGAAACATTTTACGTATCAGAAATATTTAATCCAAACGAAGAATAAATGAATATAAAATATTTTTTACGCAAAACTTAATTTTGTAGTTATTTCGTTTCCTACTTAAGTTAAAATGCTAAATGCATGCTAAAAATTTCAACAGACTTAAGCTAATAATTATTCTCATCACGTATGCAGAACAGCGTTATTTTTTCTTCCTTCCTTCCTTTTTTTAAATTTATTTAAATGATTAATTTAGTTTGAATGTTTAGCTTTTTATATAATTTACCATGATTTGAATTAAACCGTACTTAAAAGTTTCAACGTTAAAAATACGTTAAAATTTTCAGCAACTAAATATATAAAAAAAAATAAGCATTAATATTTAACAATTTCATTTCAAATTTAAAAAAATAAATATCGATCAAAATTTATAATACAGTAATAATATTGTCAACAATATTTTTTCGATGCCGTACGCTTATAATAATAGCATAAAACAAAACCTCACAAACGAATATTTATAAGTAGTGTAGTGATTTGTAGCACCCCCCAATCAGATTGCAGGGATTTTGTGTGGGAGGCGTTTTCGACCAATCAGA
>JAQGAZ010001200.1:0-34491 GCA_034692225.1 Polydesmus complanatus | reverse complement strand
AAACTTTAAAATAAAAAATTTCAATTTATCAAACTTTAAAATAAAAAATTTCAATTTATCAAACTTTAAAATAAAAAATTTCAATTTATCAAACTTTAAAATAAAAATTTTCAATTTATCAAACTTTAAAATAAAAATTTTCAATTTATCAAACTTTAAAATAAAAATTTTCAATTTATCAAACTTTAAAATAAAAAATTTCAATTTATCAAACTTTAAAATAAAAAATTACGTTATGTCAAACTTTCTCTATACAATATCAAATTCTTATTACTGTACTGCAAGCTGTATACAGTGTATCATACTTTTATTAAACCAAAACTTCGCTTTACTCAAAATTTTGTTACTGGTATATTAAATTGTATTTTGTTACCGTATACAGTATTTATTAAAATAAATTTTTGTTAAATCGAAATTATATTGCATCAAACTTTCAAATAAAAAATTTCGTTATAACAAACTTTTAAAATGAAAAATTTCCATTTTAAAATAATATTTTTTCTTCTAAACTTTTAAATATCGTTTATTTGTTATAACAAAATTCATTGAAATAATCAATTTCAATATCTTTCATTTTATTACAAACAGGTTTAATGTTACATGTTGGCAATAATACTGTATAAAAAAAAATTACCAATCTGTTTCGTTATAACAGTACATAATCAAAGTTGACTGGAACGAAAATGGCTAATAATTACCGAGCTTAATTTGTTTTCCCGTTACATTAAAAGTTTGTTGTATCGACATTTGATTGTTGTTTTCTTTTTTTCGCAAGTGTTTGTTTGTTTTATCGAAACACGTGTGAGATGCAAAAGCGGTCAATGACCTCTCGTTCATTCCGATGATGACAATCGCCACAAGTTCAACGGTCCAAGCACTAGTGATCCGAGTGAACGACTCGGGTGATCCGTGTGAACGACTTCGTTGAACCGATGACGAACAGCTGCATCACGTTGGAAAGTGAAATTTTTGCATTCTCATTCGTTGAACAAAATGCGAGAAAAAAAAAGTTAAAACACTTTTTAAAAGTTGTATTTAAAAGTTTAAATTAAAATAAGTAATTTTTCGTCGCCACCGAATTTATCGATCTAGGATTCTAGGCTAAGTGATATATATAAGTGCATATACAGTATATGATCGCCAAAAAACAAAAAGTTTTAATCAGCGATGTGAAAAATTAATCCTCAAATACTTAGATCAAGCGTTAAAACTAATTTAAAAAAAAGTGAGTGCATTTAATCTCATTAGTAGCACCGTTGCAACAACATAAATCAGTCAAATCAGAATAAAATAAAAATAAATCAGAAAATTTCTTAATCTACAATGTCATGTAGAATGACAATAATTCAATCTTAATTCAATGCTTCGATGGTTAAGAAAGTATGCACACGTCATGCGCAAGTCCACAAATTTTCATTGTGTGAAACAAGAATTTAGTAAATCTACATGTAGATTACTGAGTAGCAACAAGATAAGATTAAACATCAACCTCTACGTGGTTTAAATCATCTCTTTTATTTAAATTTACTGTTATGGTTTAAAATTCCTGCACTACCCCGTCCACCACGGCCTACCTATTCTCTGATTAATAATTCATTTTCGCTTCCTGTTCTAGTCAAATAATTTATGAAAAAAAATATATATATATATATATTTAAATCAATTGAGTAAATAAATAGTGCGTAATAAAAAGAATACTTCTATAATATTCAAAAAACCAATCTCTCCCCCACCCCCCTTAATTTTTATAATTGGAAATTTAATTCGATCGACCTTGGCGTAAACTATTTTGGCTTTTCATCTTCTGCGTCAGTTCTATTTGTTGTTACTTACATAATTTTATTACTTTTTCAACGTCTAGAAAAAGAACAAAAAATGGAGAGGAAATAAATCTATTCGTCTCATGGTATAGGACTTGGGATGCGCAAAAGTTTCCTGTGAAAAAAGACAAATTTATTCCCTTTTTGAGCAAAATAACAAGATTCTTAACAATTTGTCTCAATTTTGGCACCCCTGGGTCCTAGCCTCGAACGCCGGTGGGAAAATTTTAAATACATGTAATTATTAAGAGTCCTAGGCACAGGGGTGGATTTCCAAAATTTCGGCCTTGAGGCCAACCGTTTTTGACCGCCCCTAAAAAGAGCAAATTGATAAGAATTTGAAGCGCCGAGCTTGCGAAGCGCAAAATTTTTTTAAGAAAAATTGCACACTTTTGCGCTCTTGGACGCCCCTAGAATTGTACTGCCCTGAGGCCCTGGCCAATTTAGAAATCCGGCCCTGCTAGACACCAGATATTCCTAGAATAATAATTATTCCCAGAAGACGCAATAAAATTAGAATAAATAAATACCACCATTATAATAATTATGCATTCAAGTAATTTGCAACTATTACTTATAAAAGGTTAAAAAAAAGCATTGATCTCAGTTTTTAACATTAAATGTGGTAGATTAAGTAAAAGGTTAAAAAAAAAACAAACATTGATCTCAGTTTTTTAAGCCATATGACTAATCTATGTTCTTACTGCTTAGTAAAGATTAAATTAAGCTCAAAAAGAAATAGTTTATGGTTAAAAAACGCAATTTTAACAGCTTTTACGAATTTAAGCTGCAACTCCATCACACGAGACAAAAATTATAAACGATCAATAATAATGATACATCCTAAAAATATAATTGCAAGTAAATAGCTTCAGTAAGTTTAAGAGACTAATCCGTCAAAGATAATTCAATAATGAAACTGGTAAAAATGACATATTAAACTGCAGAAGATCTACGCAAGCATTTATAAATGCACGCATAATCTTTAAAAGGTGCTTGAACACTCTATTGTTTTAGTACTATGTATACTCTAAAAGGAATTACGAAATTAAGCCTCGAAATAGAATTAAAGGATTAAAGGAATGAGTTATTACGTAAATTAAAAGCGCTTAAAAAAATTATAATTTTAATCGACGTTCTGTCAAATTGAGCGTGTCATTTTCTAATCCTTAGTCAAACTTGTCATTCTAATGACAACAATGTAGCCTAATTGACATTGTCGATAAGCGAAATCTAAACAAGCAAATTCATATTTGCTGCACATGTGAGTGGGAGGAGTCTCATTTTTCTTCAATAAACCCATAATAAAAAATAAACTATAAAATAAACTATAAATGAAATAAAACTGAAGTGCAGTTAAACGTGTGCGCTTTAGTTAATTTTATTTAACGTTTAGATACGCGGTTTAAAAAAATGAATTTGGTTCAATTAGTTATTGTTCTAGGTTTTCTGAACTTCTGTAGCTGCCACTTTGAGAAAAGTTCACCTTCTCCAAAAGTGCTCACCGTCGTAAGTTTCGTTTATTATTACAGTACAAATAATTCAATTTCAAATTCAAAAAATGCGAAAAATAAAAAAAAAACAAAGTCCTCGCGGTTAGGGCATCCAGAAAACCGGATGTATGAAACACCGATTTTCGGTTTACAAATTTTTTTAAAGCGTTTTTTTTTTTAAAAATAAAATTTTGTAATTTATTTTCAAAAAAAAAAAAATTATTTTCTGGTATATGGCTAAGTGTTACATTTTGCTTGATCAGCTGAAATCTGCTCTTTAGAAAATTGATGATAGACTGCAGAACTTATTTTTGGCATAAGCCTCAATTATTTTCTCCACACCAATACAGTATTATTATTGAAATGTAGCCTAATGCATGTACTGTTATACTGTAATTATTATAAAAAAAAAATATTTTTAATTTTCAACCTTTGACAGCCCAATTTGCAATGCACAATTATTGTAAAATATTGATTGATTGTTAAAAGCTCTCATCAAAATTTATTATAAAAAAAATAATAATAATTCTAAGTAGCAGTTCTGGAATTAAAATTATGAATATTAATTATATACAACTATTGCCTGTTCATAGACCAAGTTGAAAAGTTCTCAACATAGAACATGATCGAAAATACCGTAAATGTCTATTGGGGTGTTTTTTTCTGTGTGTAACTGCTGGACCTACTGTAGATGTTAGATTTCCTTGTCACCGCATTATTTTCTTAAACCAGATTAATAGAGTTGATCTTGATTTAAAAATTTTAATAACAACAACAAACGGACTAATTGAAAGTCTGCGCATCCTTTAAACTCCGATCTTGTCCTTAAAAAAGATTATATAAAATCTTGTTTGAAGACATAATTCTAATCTCGCTATTAAACATATCTGTGTGCTTTATATCAAAATTAAATCACTTAATCTAAATTAGTACTCCTATTAATTTTGTTAAGGGTTCAATGAATCCTCGTTAAATCTAGATTTTAAGCAGATTAAAGTATTTAATTTAAAATAAGAAATTCGGTAGCAGTAAAATGTAATAACACATTCGGGCTAATGAAAACTCTTTATATACAACAGTTAAAAACTAAATATTTGTTTTTAGATTAATTAATAACGTAACGTTATACGAGAACTGAAAAGATGATTCTTTGATAATGTATAGATATTTCGTCATGGAGCGAGAAATCCAGTTGGATTGATTCCCAACGACCCTAATAACAAAGTGTGGAACAAAACGTGCCTCGGCGAATTAACAGACGTAACTCTTTCAAAACTTTCGCTTAACCTATTGATTAACTAATTAATTGATAACAAATTAGCTTGGAAAAAAGGAGCAACTACTAAATGGAGAATTAACATTGAAACGATACCATCAACTGTTTGGAGATAGATACAATTGTTCCACTTTGTACGCTCAAAGTTCTACTATTCCACGAGCCGTCGTGAGCGGAAGTACATTCATGGCCGGCGTGTACCAGCCCCAGCATGACCAAGTGTGGACAAACAAACCTATCGGCAAGGCGTGGGAGCCGGTACCTATATACACCACCGACATCGCATCCGGTCAAGTAAGTAACGGCATAAATAAAGTGAAAGTTTCATTTGCGTAAAAGTTCCGTTTCATCAAAACTATCGCATACAAAATTCGCTTAAAACTGAGTAAAAAATAATCATGAAATTTGAACCACGGAAAACAAGTGAAAGTACGCTTTCTCCTCCATTTATTGGCTCTAATAGCCAATTCCACCCGAAAAATAAGTATAACTTGAAAAACCAAGGAAAATGTGCTCAATACTGCACTTCATTTGCGTTAAGTTTTGCACGTATGCTTTATGTTAATTAAATCACGTTAATTTTAACTGCGCTAGAATTTCAGCAAAACGTAATTTTCGCGCAAATGAAAACTTTTCTGTTGTTACCGGTATGAGTATTATACGGTAATTATTTTATCTCAGCTTTTAGTGTTGGCTTTTCCTACGAATACGACATCTACCAGCGTATACGCCAGACACAAAGTACCTATAACTAAAATATTACGAATTGGAAATCGATACAACGTAATAATTGTTTGTCTATTTAACATGTACTCAGATCGCCCTGGAAGCCATTGCAAGCGCTACTGGTGCGCCCCTGGAAAACTTCGCCTTGCTGTTCACCTACACTGACGCTCTCGTTTGCGATGTAACAAACATTTGTTCACCTAAATAATTTCTAATAATTGAATCAATATTTTTTATAGGCATATCAAAAGTACAAAATTCCCTTCGGCCTTGAGAAATACCAAAACGAATTTGTAGAAATTGTTGGCGAATCTTTGGCAATTATTATGGAACCAATCCGCATTAATATAACATGTACACATTTAAATACATTTAAATAATATTTTGATAATTAATATTATTTAATACACATCCTATACAGTATAATATACGTCCACATCATTCTATCTATTCCTTTCCCACTCATTCCTTTTCTTTAGCTGTACCATTGTACGAAAAACAAATGCATGTACAAAAAACCAAAAAAAAAAAAAAAAAAAATTGAAACACAAATTTAATTTAAAAAAATCTAAAACGCTGAGGTAGCCTACCACAAATTTTACGAAAATCAATTACAAAAAAAAAAATTTAAAATAGAAGTTTCAAAAAAAAAAAAAAAAATTTTTTTAATTTTTTTTAAAACTACAATAATAATTATAATAAATCAAGAGTTTGCGTGATTAACGCTCATCAGAAAATTTAACCACACAAACACTAAACCAATTGTTATTAAATTTTGTTAACTAAAAAGTTAGGTTACGTCAAACAGGCATCACAGTTCATTAAAAGAACTAGATAAAAAAAAAATAATTAACCGCTCATTCTTGATTATTTACCCTACCGTAAATGAAAATGAAATTATTAATAGTTATTTCTGTTCTAGATATATTGCTTAGCGATGCGTTGAATCGCATGGACGCTTTCAACAGTGGGCAGTCTTTAGTTAACGCCAACATTTATTCATTGGTAGATAAACAATTAAAAAAGTTATTTGTAATTAAAATGAAATAATTATATGTACGGTATATTTTTTGATATTATAGCATGATGCTCACGTCTACGCGGTGATGTATACGATAACCGGAATTAACATTGGTCAACCGCCGTTTTCATCCACTGTTTACTTCGAGCTATGGGGAGAAACCCCCTCGCAATTCGTTAAGGTAAAATATACAAAATCATTGATTAAGAAGAAAATAAGAGTGCACTAGTACCGTATCATATTTCATACGGAACGCTTTGATGTCATTTTCCCTGCCCCTGACGTTAAACGCACTCTGAATGACGTCATACCATTCTGCGTCATTTCAAAACATTTTAATTAAAGCAAAATAAATGTAATTAATCCTTATTCATTTTTAGCTTTGGTATCGTGCACATCTCTACGCTGAACCACAACCTTATCCCATAAAAGACTGCGGTTTAAATTGTCCTTTGGATCAATTCCGAGTCATAGTCAACAGCTTAGCAAATCAATAATTAAAATCACATTTAAAAGAAAAAATTAATTAAGCAAAACCTAGAATCACTTAAAAAAATTACCGGTATTTAAAATTTTAAACGGAAGTTAAAATCCCTTAAAAAAGAAGAAGAATTATATTAGTGGACGTTAGGTCACTTTCCAAATAATTATGTAAGCAAAATAAAAAAAAGTGAAATTTAAACTGTTTTCAAGTTATTCGACAATAATTGAGATGTTTCGTTAAAACAATTATTGCAAAGTTGCAAACCAAATCCTGTCTCTAGATACTAAGTAGTAAGAATACGGAACTAAGCATACTCAACGGAACCACGCCATAACATAACCGAGCTTTTTCAATTTTAAGTTATTCCCAGCGCTTTATGAGCAGTTTTTCGCAAACTTAATTGACGGCTTTAGTAATATCTGATTGGCTGATGTAAAAGTGTGTGGCGTGTTGCGGGCATTCGGTGTAGCCGACCGCCAAACTTCTTAGCAGATTATAAAAAGACTTAACGTACAAATAAATCATTTTACGAAAGTCATCAATTGAGCACTTATTACTAAACTAAACGAGTTTTCCCAGCTTCACCTTATTAGCTAAGCCATACAATTTCTAAGAGATTTAACGTGTTTGCAAAACGTTATATTTTTAAGATTTACCGAATCCGCTAAACGCAATTAATGCAGTGTTAAATGTTTTAAACCCGTTTGTATCATGCATTTTAGGTTAATAAAATTCGCTATTATTATATGTTATACGTTGAAAAGAAATAATCAAATAATTTGCATAAATGTTGTTTAATTCCGATCTAACATCTAGCTGTTGCGAACATAATTTAAAATAAAATACAGTAAGCATTTCGAATGCATCCCTCACCTCAGATATCAATTATTGTTGGTACCGTACGTAATGTAACTGTTGTGTCTCGCTGTCTAATACTTTTCAAATTAAAATTTTTTCACTCGTTGCTAAGTATTATTGTCTCAATTGACGTCCCGATTGATGTCCCAAATATTATAGGAACAGGAAATAACAATAAACGTGAAATACTATTCGGCATTGAGATGCAATTCCAATTAACTAGCACTTCCTGATTAAAAGCAAAAGTGTGCGCGTCGCTCGCAATCCAACGCGTTATTCGCGCGATGTCTCCCGACCGATACGAAACGGTCCTTCTGGCCGGCTGGGACTACGCCGTGGTCATCCTGGTCATTGTAGTGTCCGGCGCCATTGGCCTTTACCACGTATGGAAAGCCAAGCAATCCAAAAACACCAAAGAGTTTTTAGTAGCCAACCGGAACTTCAGTCTCACTCCTTTGATCATGTCCATGGTAGCCACCTACCTATCTCCCAACACCATGTTGGGGCAACCTATGGAGACCTATTCCAACGGGGTTCAGGTGTCGCTAACTTCCATCGGGGTTATGACCAGCTACCTGGTCGCCATGTACGCCACCATACCCGTCTTCTTCCGCCTCAACCTATGCACCGTCAACCAGGTACGTCACTCACAAACATCAATAACGTACCGTATTAAACAATTTAGGTATACGAAGTTGTTTTTGGTTGTCAACTTGTCACTCACTAATCTGGTTCCATTTAATTTTTGTTTTATGCTGATCTCAATTTGTTAAATTATGTGACTAATTTAAGTTATTGCTGCTAAAATTATTATTAAGAAAATAGCAAGCGAATTTATGACAATAATTTTGTGAATCTGCGCTTACGCAATAATAGTTTTAATTAAATCTTCATTGAGATAATGTAAACTAGTTTTTTGAAGCCTCTTTTGATAAAAACTACAATTATTAATTAAGATTAGGTTACTCATTCTAGATTAAGAAAACGGTAGAAACCCAGTGATCTACTAATAGTTTTAGGCTGCTTATCAGCCGTGATCCATTTTGCGCAAAACGTAGTTGATTAAATCATGCGAGTTATCTAAAATGTTAATTTCTACCAGTAATAATTTAAATCAAGATAAATCTTTATTAAGAAATTTGATAAAAACTTTAAATAAAAATTAAGTGGCTTCATCTTAATCTAAATTAAAAGATCTGGCGACAGCGAAACATTGGGGAAAAAGAAACCCTTACGGTACTTGATATCACTTGCCAATTTCAAAAACTTCTCACTGCAATACATTACATAAACAAATGTCTTGCCACCTAAACTTCGTACATGTATTAACGAAATAATTACACCGGTAATTGCATTCGTAGGTCTATTACATTGTAGGCTACTTATTATTATTTTTTTTTTAGTACTTGGAGTACCGTTTTGGGAAGTTTTTGCGCGTGTTTTTAGCCGCTCTAGGACTAGCACAAAATGTAAGTAACCTAACCTTATAGCTAATTACGGTAATACAATGTTCGAAATTTTTATAACAAATAAAATTTTTTAAATCAGAGCATCATGATCGCCAGCATATGTTACGTCACGGCTTTAGTTTTAAGTTCCGGTGAGGTCAAATTCATTCTTAAAAGAAGAGTTTGGGAGTTAAGATTTATTTCTTATCTTAAGTGCTCGTCTTAGGTGCTGTGATATTTTGACTTCACTTTTAGTAAATAAATAATTGGCTAAAAAAATACTTTGCGAATCACATGAAATGTTCTATAATTCTAGTTAAATATATCTCGTAATTATAGTTCTATTAATGTGTTTTATCATTTCCGCTAAAATGGCTCTATAAGTCAATTTATAATTTATAATTTATAAGATTCTTAAAAATACAAAATTATTTTCTTTAAAATAAAACTCGATCATTAAAAATAAAACGCTGTTATTAAAAAAACGATTTTTAAAAAAAAAACTATAGAAGAATTCCAATAATTATTCCAGAACATAAGTCACAAATTGTGGCGAGAAATATATAAGATAAGAAAGAAAAAAAATTCTTAACCTCAATCTCTCTAATATCCGGTTTATAAATCTCTCTTACAATACGTTTAGCAACGGGAATTCACTTTTGGGCGTCCATGTGTATCATCTGCGTCATCTGCATCGTGTACTCGTCGTTGGGCGGAGTGACTGCGGTCATCTGGACCGACGTCTTTCAAGTCCTGGTCATCTTCGTCTCACTCTTTGCTTTGGTCATCAAAGGGACCATGAGTGTGGGCAGCCTCTCTTACATTTGGGACATAAACCGTCGAGGAGACCGAGCCACCTTCTTCAGGTAAACTCTCCTTGACACAAACGTCTTACAACCATCAATTTTTCGTTGCACCGAATTTAATTAATTTTAAATTTTTTTCCTGGTAATTCGCAGAGTTAATTCTCACCCGAACTCGAATTATACTATGTGGTCGCTGTTGTTAGGCAACTACTTCCTGTTCTACACCACGGCGGTTCTCAACCAGAACGCACTACAGAGACAAATGGCCAACAAAAGCTTGTACAAAGCTCGGATGTAAGATTATAGCTTTGAATACTGTATTGATATTGAGCAGAAAAGAACGTGCGTGTCTTTTTAGGTTGATGTTGTGGTCCATTTTGTTGATGGTCATCGTGTCGTACTCCGTTTGTTGGGTGGGTATGATCATCTACGCTAGGTATGCTGACTGCGACCCTTTGCTCAACGGACAAATTAACTCTAGAGATCAAGTCAGGCAATTCACACTTTTCATCACTTTCAATCCATCAATTATTCTTAATGTTCATAAAGATCGTCTCACTGTTTGCCATGGAAATATTTAAAGGTCAACCCGGACTTTACGGCATTTTCATAGGTATCAGTTCACCTACCGCGTAGCGCGAGAAGTTTATTAAACACCTAACTTAGTGAACATCTCAAAGGACCCCAACTAATCGTTTAATTTAAAAGATTATAGTAATTATGTACTGAAAACAATTTGTATTATTTTTAAAATAGCTGGGATTTTAGCTACCACCCTCAGGTAAGCCAAATTAATTATTAGGGAGTTTGCGTTCCAAAGCTATTTTGGATACCGATCCAAACATAGCCAGGTTTTCATTAATAATTTTAGTTCTGATCTTGTTCTAGAAATACCTTTATTTTGTTGCTTAATCTAGAGCGATAAATCTAGTGGCAGCAAAAACCTCATTTGAAGACGTTAAGCCATAAGGGGAACATGGCTTCACGTCTTTTGCTTATGCTTGAAAACGCATCGATCGCAAACTCCCATTTTAATTATAATGCAATTAAAAGATTTTAAAATGACGTGTATTGTTCGCTAGCACTTTATCCTCGGTCCTTAATTCCGTGTCCACCGTGGCCCTCATCGACTTTATCCGTCCAATCGCCAGCAACATGTCCGACCGAAACGCCACACTTGTCTCTAAAATTGTCGGTAATATTTTTCGTAAAATTAATCCTTCTCCATAAGGTAACTACGTGTGTAATTTGCAGGTTGTTTGTACGGAGCCGCAGTGGTGGCGTTGACCGGAGTAGTCGAATATTTCGGGAGTATCGTTCAAGTAATTCAAAACGCTTTTATAATCAATATCAAGAAATTGGAATTTTTTTGGTTTCAGGTTCTTCACGCGATTGCTGGAACTTCTCTGGGACCTACAGCAGGCGTTTTCTCTTTAGGCTTATTTTGTCCCTGGGCAACCAAATTAGTTGGTTTCTTTTGATTTCCTTTTAAGTAGCCTATAATGTTTAAAAATGTTTCATAGGGAGCCACCGTGGGTTATTTCACAGGTTTAGCGTTTGGCTGGTGGATGTCCGTTGGACGATTAATGTAATGCTCTCCACAAAAACTAATTAACTTAATTTAAGATTTAATTTTCTTTTCTTTTATGTTTTGATCCATTTTCTATTGCATTATTTGATTAAATTCCCAATCAAAGTTTTAAAAACTAATAAACTTTCGATTAATTTTTCAATTCAATTTTTTAAAAGTTGAATAAGTGTAATTCAATTCTTTAATTTTGAACAATATTAGATACCTACCGGTATCAATCTTTGACCAATTTACAATTTAAATTTTTGATCAATTTTCGATTCCATAAAAATAATTAAATTTAAAACAAAAATCAATATTTGAATAAAAAATTAATAATTATCATTATAAATGCAGCTGGAGAATTCCTTACATTACCGCCCCCATGTCCACATCCGGTTGCTTAAAAAGCGCTCTTCAAACGGTCATCGACTCCAGTGGATTAGAGAGTCGACCCATCGATTTCTTAGAGGCTCTGTCCGATTTGAACGCCACCTCTATTCAACCTCCAAGGTTAAAATTCAATACCATTTAATCAAATCCAATTCATATTTTTTATTTCAGTGCCGACATTTTTCCATTATACTCCGTAATTCCCTTGTGGTACGCGGCCATCACTATGTTCGTGGTAATCATAGTCGGAACGATCGTGAGTTTCGTCACAGGTAACCAATCAAAAAACTCTAGTTCGTGTGAATTAATAACTAAGGAAGTACGTTCGTAATTTTCCAGGAGCTCAAAACGTTGATCAACTTGACAGTCGGCTAATATCTCCCTTAGTTTTCGCAATTTTGAATTGGCTTCCGGTTTCGTGGAAAAAGAAGATGGGGTACCAAAACTTTGGAATCAAAGACAAACCTTCGGATGATATTGTAAGTTACCGTACGGTACTTTTGTTTAATACAGTACTGTATGTTGTTTAATGACAAATAACTCACTATTTTATAAACCCCTTTCTTTGAAAATAAATAGGAATTTGAAGACGCCGAATTTGAACCAAAGAAACCGCATCTTTAATCTGCTTTTACATTAATTTCTGTAGTTTATAAATATTTTTATAAAGTGTATTAAGAAGATTTGATTGAAAATCATTATTTATTTCCAATATTTTCTAACTTTATCAACTGGTAAATTTCTTGGTTGCCACTCACTGATCTAACTTTTTTTTTATCTTTATCCTCGTATTAAACTAATATAAATGTAATAAACTGCTGCGACCAAGAAAGCGATTAAAACGGAAATTTTAAGAAAAAGCAAGCGAATTTATGGCCCTGCGCATGTGCACACATTTTTTTCCCGCCTTAACTAATTAAAAATAGATTAAAAACATGTTGTTGCTAATAGAGACCTTATAGTGACGTCATAGCACGACTTGCGTTTAGCGATTCGATGTGGGTACATTCGCACGTCATGCTATGACGTCACTACACATGTTAACGTAGACTCCGCTACCCATCCGCCCAATCCCATGACGTCCCCAAATAGCCGTCTGATTTAGCGCCAAAAAAAACCACATTGGTTTGTCATTTCAAGCGTGGGTGTGTAGATTCTTATCGTTTTAGTAGTTTTCAAAACTAATTTGCAAAGATGCCGAGGAAAAAAACTTTTTCCGAAGGAGATAAAAGACACCCTCGTAAAAAGCGTGTTGCCTCCAATGTTCTGGATCCTCGACTGAATATAGATGGTTCAATCAAAGGAGCAATAGATTCGGACTCCTTTATGATACCACCAAAATATAAAGCAACAAGACACTTTATAGTTGAAGACGTTTGTCAACCCGCAAGTGCACGTAAGTGGTTTATTAATTTTATTTTTATTTGAAAATTAAAATTTTTAATTTTTGTTTCAATATTCTAGCCAATGAGAATGAAGAAGAAGAGGAATTAACTATTTCTCCTGAGAAGAAGGAAAATTGCAAGAAGAGAAAACCAGAAGCCGATTTCTTTTCAACAGAAGCAACACTGAGGGTGAAGAGAGCTCAATATTTGCTGGATTTGGACCAAAAAATTGGTGCTTTACGCCTCCAAGAAGCAACGACAAATCTCGAAATTGCCAAAACAAAGTTGGAGTATATTAAAGCGAAAAGAGCACTATTTCACACGATGAATAATAACCTTTAAAAGGTAAATTGTTAGCTTCAAAATCTCCTTCAAGGTTTTTAATAAATTATTTTTTTTTTTAATATTTAGAATACAGTACCGGAAAATCCATCGGTAGTATCATGCAGTTGAAAGTGTTTGAAATGGAGTACACAAGTATGCTTTGTAACTTCTAGACAATTCGTATTACCGGCACATTTTACTGCCTGATTTTTCAAACATTGTTGTTGAAATTCATTAAAAATATACTGGCATTCATTTAAAAAGTATTTTTCCGTGTTGCAGTTTTATTCCTGCATAATTTACTGTACGTTATGATTTCGTTTTTGAAAATTAAGAAGTTTAAATTCGGTAAGATAAAATAATTATCCCAGATCAATCGTAATAAAAATTATTGCACCGATGACAACGAAACACAGTATAACATAATTTCCCCTCAAAATAGTTGGCGTAACTCATAAATATACCTTCACTTTAACGCAAAATTAAAATAATAATCAAATTTAAATGTTTTCCTACCTTTAATAATTATCATTTTCAGCAAACTGCCACAACTTTGAACGTAGGCCTACATTACATTCATGACGTAGGCTACACTATCAATCCAATACGGTAGTGAAGCGATTCACTTTCCTCGAGCTTAGCCAGTCAGGCAGCGTCCCCTGTTGAGTAAACAACACATTATAAGTATAATAACAAGCAGACGTTTTTCATGGAGGGCTACTATAGTTATGGAAAACCATGCGATACCAGCGTAGAATTTATATTTCCTTTTTCTTAAAAAAAATAAGTTCTAATTTTTGTAAATTACAATATAAAACACATTTTTCAAGTTATTCAACATTTTAAACGTAAAGTAATAAATTTAAAAAAAAAATTCAACTACTACACGCATGCGCAAACAAAATCGCGGTATGATCCTCCTTATAGTTATCCTCTACGGTTTATGATTTTCATCCCAAATTCAAAATAAGCGAAAAAGAGGGTCTTTAAATATAAAAACAATGAGAAATAATTTTTAAATAATAAAAGTTTATAATACCGGTAACATTTTATAAATTGTTCAAGCTGGTTTTCTTAAAAGGAAAAGAAAATGGTAACTATAACTGTTAAATCTTTGAATAAAAATTCAATTTATCTTTCAAAACTGAGCATTAATTCTCTCATAATATAATAAATGAATGAATTAAATTCTAAAAAAAAATGATATTATAGGCGGATAATTCTTCTGCCGATTCCGCTTTGTCTAAGCCGAAAGTGATAACGAAACTTCGGCGTCGAGCGTTGACCATCGCCGAGAAGATCGAAATTGTCCAAACCGTGTGCCAAAATCCATCGCTAAAACGTAAAGAAATCGCCAAACGTTTCTCCATTCCTCAATCCACCTTAAACTGCATCATCGCCAATAGCGGCAACCTATTAACTAAATCCCGCACAGTTTCGGGCAAATGTAAAAAGACGAAATCGGGTAAATACGAGCGTATCGAAAGTGCGGTGTTATCGTGGTTCAAGCAAGCCAAAGCGGCCAATTTACCCATCAACGGACCGATTTTAAAAGCCAAAGCCGCGGAAATCGCCATCCGCTTAAACATTCCGTTCAAAGCTTCCAACGGTTGGATCGACCGTTTTCGAAAAAGGACAGGTTTAGTATACAAGGGTGAGAGTCGTAAAACCAAAGTGATGAACTTGGAAGAAGATAAAGAATGGCAAACCACGCTTCTTCCTCTTCTTCTCAAAGGTTACGAATCTCGAGATATATTTAACATCGACGAATGTCGTTTATTTTTTAATCTATTACCCGATAAAACTTTAAGTTTTAAAGGTACGGCTAACGACGCCGGCAAAAGAAGTCACGAACGGTTCACTCTTCTTCTCGGAGCCAACATGAACGGATCCATGAAATTACCTCTTTTAATCATCGGTAAACCTAGCAAGCCGCGTTGTTTCAAGAATATTCTAGATTTACCTTGTATTTATAAAAGCGATGAAAACGCTTGGATGACGTCTACCATTTTTAAAGACTATCTTCGAACGGTTAACGAGAAACTGGCGAAAGAGGATCGAAAAATCCTTTTATTTTTAGATAACAGCGCGGAACATCCCAAAGATATTTCCAATCTATCCAATATTAATTTACAATTTATTCCAGCTCATTCCGCGGCAGTTTTACAACCGATGGACGAGGGAGGAGTGATTCAACTGCTCAAACACAAGTTCCGAAGGAGTTTAGTCATGAATTTGCGAGAAGAACATTTGAAGAATAAAAAGATTTCCATTCTCGAAGCTATGCACTATATTTGTCAAGCTTGGAACTCGATTCGAGCGAAGGAGATTTCCAAATGTTTCGAGAAATGCGGCTTTTATCGACGAAATGAAGTTGAAACTTACGAAGAGTTAGAGCACGAAGATGAAGAGGAAGAAGAAGATGAGGGGTTAAAAAATGCGTGGAACGGTTTGCAAGAGAAAATGAACTTTAAATGCACTTTCCAGGATTACGTGGCTGTGGATGAAGAGGTGTACGCTTGCGAACAGCTATGTATTCCCGAAATTAACGAGACCAAACAGGTTCAGGTGATGAAAAACGAAGCCGAGAGTGATTTAGGAAATAGCCGGAACGATGAGGTAGAGGAACACGACGCTAGGTTCAACTCGAATCAAGCGTTTGGAGCGCTCAAATCGGTGAGAAAGTACATCGAAGGACTCAAAGTGGTTCCGGATAATATTTATAGAAACTTGTGGGAACTGGAGGAATTCATCAAATATACCGATCATCAATTCGCGCAACAAGCCATGCAGTATCACCTCGCTATGGAAAATTTTCATAATCACAACTAACTTAATTCATTTCATCCAAATCACAATTTGCGTGCACCCTGGCTAACAAAAAAAACTAAATAAACTATAAAAAAAATTACATTCGCTTAAAAAAGCTCGCGTAATTTGAAAATAATTATGAGCATAGAAGATAGAACTCGCGCAAATCGAGGGCTGAGGTATTATTTTATTTATTTGTTTTTCATAACGATTTTACGGATAAAACAACTTACGCAGTTTATAGAGGTTTTTTTTTATGTCAAAATTATATACTGTAAACTAATTTTTTAATTTAAGGATTGTTTTTACAAAAATTCTAAGTTTTTTTAAAAAAAAAAATAAATTTCTTAGCTATACACATTGTCAAATTACGTGCAAATTTTTAAAAGTTTTGTTTACTTTTAAATTTTTCATAAAGCCAAATCTGCATTTAAAAAAATCCAGTTTAAATAATATTATACTGGGTGTCCGAGAACTACCTTCCAACTCCAGCCGGTTATTAAAAAAAAAAAAAGCTAAAAACTTAGTTGGGCCGTTTAATAGAAAATTTAAAAAACCATTTTCGGTTCATTAAAATTTAAAAAATGACTTTTCCCATTAAAAAAAAAAAAAAAAAAAACTACGGTATGAAAAAGTTTTTGTATAAAAATTATTTATGTTTTAAAATTTTGTATGTTTCAGTGTTTTCCTTGTTTTGTTTTATAGAAAGCAAATCAGACACAAGTCCCACAAAAATTTAGAACTACGGTAATTACAAATGGTGCACATATCGAATTCATGTAATTACAGAAAGCACTTTGAGTTTCTTGGTAAAATGGTACAATTTTAAAATTTTATTTCTTGCTAATTTTTTTTTAAATAACAGACGGAAGTTAGAAAGTAGCTTTTCGGACACTTGCTACTGGAAAAAAATGACATTTTTTCTTTATACCGCACTCATAGTGGTAGCTGCTTACGCGTTTTTTTTTTTTTTTTTACAAAAAGTTGTTTAATCTTAAAATTTTAAATAATTATTATGTTGTTATCTCAAATGCGACAAATTTTGAATGCGCTAAGCATCGAGGGTGCATGACTTCCCTTCTCACCTGCAGAAGAGGAAAAAAAACCTGTGAATTTCACGTTTGAATAAAATTTATATCTTGTTATTTTATGCTAAATACAGATTTTTTTTTTTTACTGTATTTTTAAATGTAAATGTTGGATCATTATGTAGAACAAGTGTTTACAAAATTTGAATGGCCGCGGCGTGTCACACGAAACACAAATAGTGACGCATTACGACTCGGAATCTCCTCATATGTCTTTTTCCACACTATGGCCAAAATAAAATGACTTTTACAACTTCAAAACCCACTTAAACCACTCCTAAAACTGCCCGTCCCCTCACGCACACCCCATTCCCCCTTCACAAACATCCCCATTGCGACTACTGTTTATTGTTATGCAAACGAACGAGGATGTTTGCATAGTTGAGCAAAGTTTAATTATTTACTAGTGAGTGAATTAACAAAGGAATTTTGCCGCTCGTTACAAAATAACTTTTTTACATGTGTGTCACTAGGTGGCGCTTACCCACGCAATTCATTATTATTCGCTTGACCAAACATGGGTTGATATCAACGCCTTCTGTTCTGGCCTCTCCAGGCTATTTGTAATAATTTCCACTGGTCCTAAAAGCCAGCGTTAGGTCGGTCAGGACCCAGGATAGCATAATATAAACCGAGCAAACAATAACGACTACTGTATTTAATGTAACTTAACTCCTTAATCTAGATTAAGATACAGTACAGTGTACTTAACTTTTGATTTTCAAGTTTTGCTCGCGCAAAAAAAAAATGTTTTTACTAAACGAGATTAACATTTCCTAAACAAGATTTAATAAAAATCTCTTTCTACAAAAGGATCAAAACTTAATCCAATAATAAAAAAAAAAAGTCTTAACGCAGGGGTAAAAGTAGAAAAAGCGTCTTGCCGGACCCGGAAAGCATTTTGTTGAATGCAAAAAATCAGAATTCGTAGGCTAATCCTAATTTCCTTTTATGTTGTAAATACACGTCAGTCTGATACATGTAGCACAGTAGCAGCTACATGTAACCTCAAATTTGTACCACAGAAAATGGGATCCAATTTACAGTGTCAGTGAGAAATAATTTTTTGTTGATGTTTCTTTCATTGTTTAGAAAATTTTTTCTTTTTTACCTGATGATAATAAGCCGGAGCGGCGTTTCTTTTCCAAAATCTTTAACCGGTTCGTCGTTTTGGTTTACTTTCACCCCTGTATAAGATTTAAATGGATTATGTCCCATACAGCACAATAATTAGATCTAGATACTAGCGAAATCGATGCTCACATGATTTAATTTTAACATACCCTAACCAAACTTAGCAAAGCTTAATTTAAAATGCTGTAACTAAAAACCAAAAATAACCAAACGTAAATAAACCAAAATCGTACATTAGTTTAAAATTTTCCCTTAATAATAAAATTCTTCATTCCATTAATTTTCATTTTAATCTTTTTTTGATAGCAATAAATTTGGTTAGCCAACGTCGATTTAATATCAAACTTAAATCCGTTTTCAATAATCTATACTAAGTTAAACCTAGAATAGCGAAATACAGTGTACAGTACGTTAGATTTCGTTGCCCTAATATTTGTTATCCCGAATTCAAAATTCCAGATTTAAATCCTTAATTCCAAATTCAAATTTAAATCCCTAACTGGAAATTATAATGGAAACAAAACATGGTTTTACTAAGCGCAGTTAAATTTCGTCAAACAAGATTTATTAAAAATCTCTAGTAGGCCTACGTGCCAGATCAAACGACTTTTTTTTTATTGACACAGGCCGATAATAATTTCGTAAGCTTTTTTCTTTCTACCTTTATTTATGTGTAAAATTAGTGACAACGAATTATGTAGACCTACAGTGAAACCTCTACGCAAGACCACCTCCATTTCGAAATCACCTCAAAAACGTCTCGCCAATTTTCCCATGTTAATGCACCTCCCAAAGTCGACCACTTCTATTGCAAGACCGTGACTACCCATTTTAAGTATACTGTACCAATTTTAATGAAGGACTCTCTTTCAAGACCACTGAGATTCTGCGCAGTAGCATACAGCTCACTCACAGATGATAACTTTATGAGTCAACATCTGAATGTGGTGTGAGAATAATAGAGGTCTAAATACTTGATTACATTTAATAGTAATAGAATTATAGTTATATGAATGTTTAACCAAGATCCCTCTATTGAAAGATCTTGGTTTAACCATTAAAATGTTAATTTAATTTTAATGGTATAAAAATTTTAGCCACTTTTATCGGCCCCAACGGTGGTCTCCGTACAGAGGTTTCACTGTATAGACGAGAACTTATAGAATGAGCGACGTACTTAATCTAGATTAAGCAAATGATGTAATCTTGATTTTCAATTTGAAAACGTTGGAACGATTTTAAAGGGGAAAGAAAAATAGCAAAATGGAGATAATAAAAAAAAGGACAGACAATTGACAGGTTTTTCATATCAGTTTTATTGTCCCTCTTTGGATGTCCAATTTAATTGCTTTTCTTTCTCTATACTTTACACCATTGGAATTTAAGTGGCGAAAAGAAAAGAAGAAGAAAAAAAAAAAAAAAATGAAATAAAAAATAAATAAAAAGGTGATTGAAACACGAACGAGGAATTTCAATCATTAGCCATTTGAAATAGCGAACGAAAATGGCGTGTTTCACTCCCAATTAAACAATTACGCATGCGTGAGGCACCAGGCGTCGCTTCCTTCGCTCCTCTCATCACCTCCTTCACGCATGCGTCGATTAGTCCTTTGCGCTATTACCACTTCATTACGTGTATTATTATTATTTTTTTTTTTAACGCCAAAATAAAACTAGCCACTAAAATTACAAAGATTTGACAAATAAAAATACAGCAGCGACTTTTAAAACCTGGCGATTAAAGCTTACACCTGGCGACTACAACATTAATCATTATAAACAGCAAATAAAACTTAAATTGGCGACCAAAGCTTAAAACTTGTAACTAAAATTTCATGAGATTTCATGAAGATTAACACTGACTATTAGACCATAACACTGGCACCAAAGCCCAAACTTGATAACTAAAGGATCAAAGTGGCGACTATATTACGTAGCCTATAACCTAAGCTCCTACCGACCAAAAAGATGATTCCAATTAATTTTTTTGTTTGGTAAGGACAACTAATAATTTTCTTCAATAAAAAAACATTCCCTACTAAACTGAAGGGCAGAGACTTTTGATTGACACGAGCAGAAGGCTTAATTATGTTATGACTTAACTCTTAGCCAGAGGGCGTTCTCTCCTCCCTTTTCAATTCGCATGATAACTCGATAGTCAATCAATGCTAATTACATTTTCCCTCTTGTAAAAATAAAAAAAAAAATCTCTTTACGATTCCACTTAAACAACCTCCACTTAAAAATGGATTGGCGCTGAGTTTCGTCGTCTGTTGGCGCCACCAAATCTATTCCTTGGAAAAACATCCGGGTAACGCTGGGGGCCGCCTTCGTCTTCACCGTCAAACATTTCAACATTCGACTTCAAACTTCTTATAATCTAAAATTTTCGTAATTTACGTCCAAGAGCAAATTGTTAATCTAGATTAAGCTTTTTGCTAATCAGATTTTACTTTTAATCCTCATTGTATTGACTTTTTGGTCAGCAACACGCATGGGTTTAACAACTGAGATCAGTGTAAAACCAAGATTAAATAACGCTAGTCGCAGTGCCTTTAGCGGATTTATTAATCTAGATTAGGCGACTTAATTTTAATTTAAAGCTCAAAAGGTTTTGTTAGCAAAACAAGCGGTTTCTACTAAACAAGGTTAAAATTTTGAAACGGGATGCTTCTAGACTACTAATAATTAAAAGGGATTATGACGCATGAGAAATGTATTTACTTTTAAACCTTTTTTTAATCTCTCTTATTTAATTTGTTGATAGTAACAAGGTGGATTAGTCGCATGACTTAACAAACTTGAGAGCTGAGTAAAAGCTTGAGTCTCCTCTGGATTATTTAAATTCATAAAATTTCAATTTCGCACAAAATGTAGTAAAAGTCTCATTCCAGAACAAGATCAACACTTAAACCAAGATTTTAAACAAAATTATGCGTAGGCGTAAACCTATAAAAGGCTATAAACAAATTATTAATGTTTTTTTTTTTTTTTGGAAAAAAAATTTAACTTTCATTTTTGGTAGCAACAATATAGTTTAAGGTCAACCTGTTTAACAAACTGAGGACAGTATGAAACGATTCAATGAGGATTACTTAAAACGAGATGAGTGGGGGGACCAATAAATTTAATAAAATTTCGTTAAATCGACGTTACTTTTACATGTACAATGTACGTACGTAGTAGCAACATGACTGTCGTTGTACTAGCAATTTCAATGCACGCACCCGTCTTCTTAATTCGCGACCATAAAAGGCCAAATCTTTAATATTCAGCGTTAAATCTTTTCAAAAACCAGAATAACGAAAATAAAAAGAAGAAAAAAAAACCTAACTAATTGCGAACAAAACATGAAATTAGCATTTTAATATTTTCCGAGAAATAAAATATAAAAAGAAAAAAGAAAAAAAAAGATGAACAATAATAATCATAGTATAAAATGTAATGATTAAGTAATTATTAATTTTTATTATTATTTCTAAATAAAAACAAGAAAGGTAAATTAAAAAAAAACCCAACCTCTTGTGTTTCCATGTTAAGTGAGCAGTTAAAAAAAAATCCTAAAACAAATATTTGTTCCATTTACAAATTTTTATTCGAAACTTTTTTTAAGACCTGTAATTTTTTCCCCTCTCGTTATTCCCCTCGGGGCGACTGCTAAAGAGGTAGCCATACATCTAAAGGGGAGGGACGGGAGAAGGAGGGAGGCAGGGGGTAATTGCTATTCACGACTAGTCTATAAATCATCGCCAATCACAAAATTGTTAGTGTAAACGAGCTTTTCAAAGCTTTTACAAACAAAGAAAACCAGTTTTTCTACTTCTTACCTCCCTTAACAAGATGACCACACCTTTCCCCCCCCTCCTCTTCTACCCCCCACCACCACCTCCTCCTTCATCCCTTGTTAGCAAAAAAAGAAAGAGATAGATAAAGAGATAGGGAAAGAGAAGAAAAACACCTGAAAGATGCGTCGTGCGAATAGATTTAAAAAAATCAAAAAAAAAAAAAATGTTTATTTATTGTTTATTTTTTCCTATGTATTTATGTATGAGGTGAGGTGTGATTGCAACTTAGTCAATTTGTATGAAGAAAGCGTGTTGAGTGACTAACATAAAACGAATACGTTCAGAATAGGGGGGAGTTCCAGTATTGCTCAGCTCGATTATGTCGCTTTAAGCTAGATTAAGATATTTGATGGAGACCCAATCATCTAGCTTTATGCAATCCTCGTTTTGCGCTCATTTCTCGTTTCTTCAACCATGCGCCTAATCAGCGTTATTGCAACCAAAAATAAATAAATAATAATAAAACAGCTTTTTTAAAACTCGGTTAAAGTTTTGAGTTTTTGTTCTAAAAAGATGGGAGTTCAAAACTCCACTTTCCTTTGCTGCCTAAAACAATGATTTTGAAATCGCTTAAAACTCATCTAGTTTAAATTTTTTAATCTTCGTTTGGTTCTGATCTCGGTCAAAATGTGTGACTAACCTAATACGAGATTTTATAAATAATTAGAAAGGTTATTAATAGAAAATGCAAGCGAAGGTGCATTAAAAACAACTCGTTCTATAGGCTTTAATGATTAATCTCATAATGTTACCCTAGAAAGAGGTTTTAATAAATCTTGCACTTTTAAAATTATGTATTGATTCATTGTAATTTGTATCTAGAGACTGGAATAAGAAATCTCGTAGACGCTCAACCGCCTGACTAAATCTACTGTATTTCATTGTTGGTTAAAAGAAAAGCTTACGCGTTTATACAGTGCCGGTAGTAAATTTGTGCGCTCAGCAACTTTTAAAACTAGTTTAAGTTTTAATCTTCTGAGGGAGTTCAGTCTTGTAAAAAAAAAAATTGTCTTTTCGTTAGCAACCATGTTTTAATTCGTTTAATCCAGATCAGGATTAAGAAATTGAATGGGATAGCATCGAGGCTCGAGCTAACCTTAAAAATGGTCAGCGCTCGTTATTTGTGCGGGGAAATTTTGTCCAGGAGAAAACAAGAGAGAAAAGCGAAGGAAAGATATTTTTCTTTCTCTATCGTTTGGTGCGTGTGGCTTGACATAATCCATTTCAACTTAAGTCGACCTTTATAAGGAGGAGAGAGAGAGAGAGATTTAAGAAGGGGGAGTAATCCCTCCCACCCACTCTCTCTTTCACTCACTCACGTCCACCTTTCCTCATTCCCATCCATCAATTTTGAAAGAGAGAAAGAGAAGTCGGAGGGGGGTACGAGGGAGAGGAAAGAGTAAGATAAAGAGTGAGATGAAGCGTAGGGGGGAGAACGGGTGGGCCAATTGTCGACTTAAGCCCAAGCTAAATGTCGATACAGCGAAATATTCGTTACACAATAATCGCAAAATCTCGTTAAATCGAACGAGATTTAATAAAACCACTTTCTAGAACAAAAATCAACACGTTTTAAAGAAACCGCATGCGCGGGCCACTAAATTCTGCTGTTTTAAAAAACTTTTTTAAAAAAAAAAATTTTTAAATCTTGTTCTGGTAGCAACAATTTAGATTAGTACCCGGTAACACCTACAGGCTTCGAGTATAACAAGTTAACAACAGTACAATGTAAAACCAAGATTAAATAATAACTAGAGTTTTTTTTTTTTTTTTTGCTATTATCAATCAGTTTGCAATTTAATAAAATTAACAGAGATCAAATTTTGGTTGTTAATAAAAACTTTGTAAGTTACTAGTATAACGAAATTTTTGTTACATAAAGACTGTTGTTTATTTTCACCAGGCAGGATTTCGTTGTATCGACATTTCGTTGCGTAAATTGTTTGTGCGTTGTGTGATTGGTCGTTCAAAATGGTTGCTATTTTGTTGAGAGGCGAAAGGTTGTTTTTATCTGGATAGCTTATCGCGTTTCAAGTGCCACCACCCCCTGCCAATCGCTCTTCCCCCTACACTTATAGATAGAGGGAGGGAGGGATAGAGAGAGGCAGGAGAGGTGGGTTGAGGGGTCAGGACGCGAGGGAGTTGGAGGCTACGTCTATTTTACACAGCCACATTCATTTATCTATTCTATACAACACTTTTTCTCGTTTGGAAAAATACTTTTCCAATGTTTTTTTTTTTCTTTCGTTTTTTTCTTATTTCGCTTTTCAACTCCCGAGAAAATATTTCTTAAACAAATAAACAACTTCAATTTCCAGAAAAGAAAAATATATTATAATAATAACAATAATAATAATAAAAAAAAATTATGTGTGAAAAGCCATTTTTGTGAATTTTTTTTTTTTTTCTTAAAAAAATAAATGAAAATGCCAATTTTTTTTCGTTTTGAAAAAGTTTGATAAAAAAATTTAAAATCACGAATTTTAAAATAAACAGAAATCTAAAATTTGAAAGAAAAAAAAATTAAATAAAAAGAAAATTAAAATTTTTTTTTTATTAAAAATAAATAAATAAATAAAAGTTAATTATTTTCCTTCCACAAATCGAATTCTAATACAAACAAGTGCATAAATTATCGATGGAAACGCGGTGTAATTATACTTTCCGCGCACATTTCATTCCCGCCCCCCTCCCCCCTCCAAAAAAAAAAGGTACCCTTTCTTCCATCTAGTTAATGAGGCACCAGAGCTTCGCTAAAGGGGGGCGAGGGTAGGCATAAATAAAGGGAAAACGATTTCAAAAAAAAGCATCTGCTTAATAAATAATAATGGTTATTCAATGTAAACAAATATTACGCTTATTTATTGTTCAAAGGGATGAGGGAAAAAAAAAATCTAAAAAGGGGGCGGTGGGTGGAGGGGAATAAATAATGAATGGCTTCCACGTTGAAGAAATGCCTAAATGCTTGCAAATAAATTACACAAGGTGAAACGAGCGAGAAACACTGTGTAAACTTGTTAATAAATTATCCCAGAAAAAGATCTTGGAACTCTACAAAGGGGGTGGTGGGCGAGTGGGTTCAAGGGGGCGGAGTCGAGTAGGAGGAAGGCGATTGGGAGAAAAGAAAGAGAGAGAGTAGAAAAGACATGGGGGGCTTTAGAAAAACCTTAAATAATTTTCTGCGCATGCTGCATCGCGCGCCCTTTTATTCGTCCACTGGGCTGCCATTTTGAAAATAACCACAAGACACTCGTATTGAAAACTGGATCGAGTACAACAAAAGTTGCGATTACAGTAGGATTTTTAAGTACAGTACATTGCAGATCAAAATTTGATATAACGAAATTTTCGCTTAAGCTAAAAATATTGTATAAAGAAAAAATTTCGTCTTAAATTAAAAATAAAATTTGTTTAATAACTTATTTCCGCTTATTATCAAATTTTTAATAATTTTAAGTTATTTTTTTCTAAAACGAAATTTTTATTTCAACGAAAATCATACTTAAAGAAGTTAAAAGTTCGTTAAACGTATTTGCCATCAACTTTTAAAATTTAATTTCCACTCGACCAATAATTTTAAAACGCAACGCCCTTATTTTAAAAATGGCGTCTCCTATCTTCGTAAAGAAAAGTCGCTGTCTTTCCTACACCATACTATGAGCTCCGCGTTTCCCTAGCGTAGAATGTGCTGCTGTGAGAAATAAATGTTGGTCGCAGCAGGAGGTCGCTCGCACTCATTCGTTGAAGTGGGACGGAGAAGAGCCATTATTCAGGATTTACCAACCAACAACGAAAAAAAAAAATATGATAAGAAATCCCCCTTCTCTCTCTCTTGAGAAAAGAAGAAGAAAAAACGAAACACAAGAAAAAAGAAAAGAAAAAAAATATGCTGCTGCCAAAATGTATTGGTAGTGCGAGGCGGCGGCAGTGCATTCCTGAATAACAAAGTTGCGGGGAGAGAAGAAACTTTGGTGAATGGGACGCGGCTACGGCGGAGATGACGACTACCTCGGCTAATCTCTCCGGTGACGCGGGAGCTATTCTGCGATAACGGAATCGAAATCAAATCGAGGTCAATGATATGCGTGAAATATTGTTATTAATATTGATATGGTGGAGTTTGCGGCAACAAAAATGAGCTGTTTGTGGTTGCTGTTGTGCGGCTGGAGCGTGGCTGCAGCAGTGGCGGCGGCAGCAGCAGCCGCGGCGTCGACGGTTCCTTCGGCCGGGCACATGCGGACGTGCGAGCCCATTCGTTTGGATATGTGTCGGGGTTTGGGATACAACGTGACCGGGATGCCCAACCTAGTGGGACACGACTTGCAACAGGATGCCGACTTACAACTGCAGACTTTCACCCCGCTCATTCAATACGGCTGCTCGTCGCAGCTGCTCTTCTTCCTGTGCTCGGCCTACGTGCCCATGTGCACGGAGAAGGTGGCCGAACCCATCGGCCCCTGTCGGCCCTTGTGCGAAAACGTGCGCACTCGCTGTCAACCAGTGCTGCAGGAGTTCGGCTACCCGTGGCCCGCGGCTCTCAACTGCAGCAAATTCCCGCCCGAGAATAATCAGAGACACATGTGCATGGAGGGGCCGAAAGAAGAGTCGGGGCGCGGAGGGGACCCGCCTCGCATCCGCTACTACGGGCCCGGCGGCAAGATGCTCAT
The DNA here is from genome assembly GCA_034692225.1 of Polydesmus complanatus. NCBI lineage: Eukaryota > Metazoa > Arthropoda > Diplopoda > Polydesmida > Polydesmidae > Polydesmus > Polydesmus complanatus. Next base: position 7,342 of record JAQGAZ010001200.1, on the reverse strand, counting down.
CGGGGGAGGAGTCACCGTGCCGGACGGAAGTGAGTTATTAGGTCAGGGTATCGAAAAACGATGCGCCACTTTGACCATATACTATACATTTTTACTATACAGTACCGCAATTAGTGTCACTCGACAACAAACAGCGTCACTTTAATAAAGGAAAATTTGTTATACAATTACATTTTTATATACCGTAAGGAAAGTCAGTATGACAGTGGTAAAAGTTTTTGGCTCTTTTGCGCTTCCGTCCCGAGAGGTTTTCTTTTTGTCTTTGTATTCTTGCTTCCTTAACAAGTTAACATTGACACTTTTTTCGAATTGAAAGCACCCTGTACGCTGCTAGCGCAGCATCTCACATCATAGTTCCTATGTGAAGGTGATCTTATTGATTTATGGTTCGGTTAGGCCAACATGGGCAATAACATTAACGAGATGCCGCCGCTACGGTAAGCTACCTGCGTGCAGGGCACCACCGAGTTTGGTGGAGAAACATCCAAATTGGGACAACTGGATACCTCACTTTACCCCCACAAAATTTAAAGAAATGCAAAACTAATAATTCCTTCCATTCAAAAATTGATTGATTAAAAAAAAAAAAAAAAGAAACGTAAATATAATTTTACTTGAGTATAACGAATTTTAAGTTGTAATGTAAAATTTAGTAACAAGAAATTATATTTAAAAATGTAATAGAACTTAAAACTGTAAATAGATACTGTATTTATGCAACCGGAGACTTATTTCCAACAGCTGTTAATTGCCAATCTGATAATTCCGCGTTTACTGGGCAATTCAAATATCAAAGTCATGTAAAGGTCGCGCAACCTTGAAAACGAAAATAATTGATCGATAATCTTAAATCTACATAAAAAACAATGGACAGATATCTCCGCTATTAAAACGCCATTATAATATTATTATGTTTTCCTCCTCACATTACGAAACACGTACAGTAAATCACAGCCATTACAGAGTTTTATAAAACACAAATCAACTTTAACGTAACGCACATGCGGATAGACTAAGCCCCGCCCTGTTCCGACAGTTCTCACGCGTATCACTTCCCTATGGAACATCCGGGCATTTTTTTAAACTTTACGAAGCGGGGGAAAAGTTCCCAAACTCTCTTAACCGAGTTAAAGATTCTCCGGTACTACCCCGTAGAATATTTTTTCCTAGTTAAGCATTATTTTATGTAAATTTGTACCTTTGGCCTACCGATTACTGTACATGAAATAATAGAAAATGCGGTCACAATACATACAGTACTGTAGTTTCATGGTACTGTAGTTTGCATTCATTTAGAAACAATAAACCATTTGCAATGATATTTCGGTACAGGTTTGGGAATCGTTCGTTATTCTAAACTCTTGAATTAATCTTTGACATTCACACACAATTTAAGCTATATACGTAGAAACCACGATTTCGTTATTCTTTCGCTGGAAGATTATTACCGGTATTAATGTGGCCGAGAAATTAGAGAATACAATTCACCCAGCGCTCGATCGACACAGCACACGTTCAATGAATAAATGAGAGAAGCTTGTGTTACCTTGGTTTTAAATTTGATCTTCGTCCAATACATTATTCCACGATCGGTCTTCGCTATGAAATTTTCAAACACGAAACACCACATATTTTTTTCTAAAAACTGTAAAAACTTCAGACAAAATCACTACGCACACGCGATTTTCACTTACCGGGAAGTTACCGCGCTTGCAGTGTTGCAAGATCCATATTCCAAAAAATACTCATCATAATTATTTTTATTAAAACAGTAGTGTAAAATTATTACGTAATTACAAATTAGGTGACTTTTATAGGTTTAATTTTTAGAATAGTTATTGTTTATACCAGTACTAAATATAGAATTAAATTAAGCTATAGTGTTTTGATTTTAAAAAATAAACTTTTCAAAGTTATGAATCACTCGGCAACAGTGCTCAACAACACGAAATTGTTCTGACAGTCAGCAACACAATCATGATAAACAATAATACTGTACTGTATTGGACATAACGAACATATTAACAAAACGATGTTAATATTTAAAAAATTTTAACTGGTTTTGTTTACAGCAAACACAATACCGGTATAAATACATAATTTAAAAATTATTCGTAATAGAAAAATGTCATTTTAATCATTAAATTTGGTTCCATTTTTCTCATTTATGAATTTTTCTATCAACATTTGTATACATTTTTCTAACTTAAAGAATTTTCAGTACAATCAACATATTGCCAAAAACTCTAAAATACTGTACTGTATCTGGTTGTTAAATCTGGATTTCGTGTCCCTTGTTTTAAAATTTCGATCCCAGATTTTACTAAATCAGATAAAACTTTCTCAAGCAATATTTGAGTAAAACCCACTTTTTAGAACCAGATCAAAACTTTTAACGAGTTTAAGAAACGACAGTTTTTTTTGTAATAACTTTTTGGTAGCCACTACAAACAGAGATGAGTATAAAACGAGAAATGAGATCAAACTATAGTGGCAACCAAATATAGACTTCGTTAAACCGAGGTTTTACCGCATTGATTTTATCTTGATTGTACGGGTATAAAAAAAAAAGCTGTCCTGTATTTTGTCACATGCTAAAAGAAACTAGGTTAACAGTTCGAAATTCCTTAAAAGTACAAATTTGTTTTTCCAATTTGGCAACCAGTATAAATCTAATTTAAATAAAATAATCATAAAAATAAAACAATGGGAAAAATATTAACCTTAAAAAACTCTTGTTTATGTCGTTTCAGAAGAACTTTCTACACCGTCTTCCATTTTCCCCAGTTCATCCTTCTGTTCCCAGTTCAGTAAATCGGAAAAGTTCGTGTTCATCAACCGCAGCGGCAAATGTTTTCAACTGTGCCGTGCGGACGTCAATTTCAACCGCGACGACAAACATTTCGCCGAGATGTGGATGGCCGTTTGGGCCGGTCTCTGTTTCATCTCCACCTTATTCACCGTCCTGACTTTCTTCATCAACTCTTCCCGTTTCCTTTACCCGGAACGCCCCATCATCTTCCTCTCCATGTGCTACAACATCTACAGCATCGGTTTCTTAGTACGTTTGGTGGCTGGAAGTGAGCAAATCTCCTGTCAAGTGGAGAGTAGCCAACAAGAGTACCTATTGATACAAGAAGGAATAGGTAACACCAACTGCGCCATCGTTTTCTTACTACTTTACTATTTCGGTACGGCTAGTTCGATTTGGTGGGTGATCCTCACTTTTACTTGGTTCTTGTCGGCCGGTCTCAAGTGGGGTCACGAAGCTATCGAGAGGTTGGGCAGTTACTTTCATATGGTGGCGTGGTCCATTCCCGCGGCCAAATCCATCGCCATTCTGATCCTGAGAGTGGCGGACGGCGACGAACTCACCGGACTCTGTTTCGTCGGAAATCACAATCAGAATCATCTGTTAGCGTTCGTTTTAGTTCCGCTTTTTATTTACCTCTTGATCGGAACTACTTTTTTATTGGCCGGATTTCTCTCGCTCTTTCACATACGGAAGAGGATGAAAACGGGAGGAACAGAAACTAATAAGTTGGAAGTTTTGATGGTGAGAATCGGAATTTTCGGATTTCTTTACACCGTTCCGGCTTCTTGCGTCGTCGCCAGCTACTTTTACGAGTATCAGAACCGAGATTCTTGGTTTTATAACTCGAATAATTCCTCGATATCAACAGGTTAGTACTATTAATCTAAATTTAAGACGAGTGACACAAAAAATAAATAAATAAAATTACAAAATAATACTCACTGAACTCAGAAAACATTCCTTCACCCTTGAAATTCAACACTTATTATTTACAATAAAATTAATACCAATACTGTATTTTGTTTACTTTTAGGTAAAAATGCGAGCGCGGTTCCATCGCCGAATATGGAGATTTTTATGCTGAAGATCTTCATGTCCTTAGTAGTAGGCATCACGAGTGGAATGTGGATTTGGTCCACTAAGACATTTAAAACGTGGCAAAAGTTGGGACGTCGAGTTACGGTGAGCAAACGTCCAGCGATGACCAGCGGTTACGGTCAGTCGCCTCGTCTTCTGGTTCCGGTCCCTTGTCGTCCGCCTCCTCATCCGTCCACAACCATAACCGCGCACGCGCCTTACAACGCTCCCAGCTGTCCTGTGACGGCGGGATCCAACTCTTCTTCTTCACTTCATATAACGCCGCACAATACCTCCTCCACTCTGACGTCACACGCCGCCAACGTCATGCACCATCAACACCACCACCATCATCATCATTCCTCTCCTCCCCCCACTTCCGTTTCCAACCCCAAATTCTATCACTTCACCAGCAACGTGCCTTTGCTGTCATCTTACCATCAACGGACACAAACCGTTGTCGTGCCAACCGCGGACGCAGCCATCACGCAGAGACAATGTCAACAACTGTGCGGAAGCGCCATGGGTAAAAGTGGAAGTAAAAAAGGGAAGAGGAGGAGCGCCAAAGGCAAAGGTGGTGCCAATGAAACTTCGGTTTGACCATGTTGGAGGTTGTTTGAAAGTTTAGTGCCATACTAAAACAGAGATAAAAAAAATTAACGATTTTTTTTATTATTATTTTTGTTAAACGGAAATTTTTTTTTTTTCTCTTTATATTTTTAAGTGGTTTTCAACTGCCAACCAGCTCTCTTCTGTGGAACGTTTGCCTAAGAAAAATAAAAAATAAATAAAATACGTACTAAACACTTAAAAAATAAACACTCAAAAACATTTAAGATGTTTAAGAGATATTTGAGAGTTAATTAACTTTACTTTTTATTAGTTTTGTTAATAATTATTATTAGAGTTCAATTGGTTAGGTTAACTTATTTTAAGCGAATTTGATTCCCCTTCAGTTCAATTTTTGAGTAAAAACAATTTGGTTGACGCTTTTGTGAGTGATTTTTTTTTTCAACTTATAATGATACATTTCTAATATTTTTTTTAAAAAAATGAAAAGTTTAGTAAGCGTTTTATTTTAGATTATTATTCTTAGGTATTAGCGCGTTCCACAGCCTCATCTACATTTGAACGAGTTTCAAATGAAAGCTCAATTTTTATTATACAGTACTACTATAAATAAATAAATAAAAAAAATATGTTATTTGAAGATACTGAAAGTAAAAGTTCAATTTAGTGATTTTTATCCAATGAATATTTTTATTGTACAGTTTAACGATGTTCAATCAATCTCACTGAATTGTATTTTTTTACTTTTTTTTAATGTACATTCGACTCGTTTTTGTTTTTAAATAAAATGTTGATTTTTTTTACGTGAATAATAAATAAAAATATCATTTCTTAAACTTTTTTACATGTTAATAAAAATGTTATTTACTTTTTTAATTGGACGTCTTTCATTTCATGTTAATTAAAACGCTTAACTATTACTAAAAAATACTTAAAACTTTAAAAAAAAAAGTCTGGTGGCTACAAAATATAAGATGTAAAAATTGGAATAAAAGTTCTATAAATTATTAACGAACCACTTTTTGAAGCTTTTCCAGAACAGGAACCCTTTTAAATCGAAGTGGTTTCAGGAACTTTTTGTTCAGCCTAAAAAAATAATGTGTACAGTATTATTTTGATTATTGAATTATCGATCATAAATTTTAATGGAAGTTATTTTTTCGAAGATTATTTTGATAAACACGTTGTTTACCAAAAACGGTATTTATTTAATATTTACTTTCGCTTGACATGTCACGTAAGTGTCACTCGCCGTCAACTCGATAAACGTCATCTAAATAAAAATGATAGCTTGAACAAATAACGATGCACTTAAAATCTAATTAATTAGTTTGAAATTGAATTGTTTACCAGATGAAAATGTTCTCCAAAATACTTAAGAGTTCCGCTTTTTATTTGTTTTTTTCTAAATCAAAAAAAAAAAAAAACATTAAATAATCCGAAAAAAAAAACAGCAACATTGAAAATAATAATTCAGTTTTACTCACGTAAATTCAAATGATTTGTGCCCAAGAGTTTAAAAATCAATCATTTAACTAATTTAATTAATTAAGCATTGAAATAACATAATTACCCTAAAATTTTTTTATTTTTATTTATTTAAAGTTAAATTTACCTTGACCTCATATGACACTGAAAGTTAAAAAAAAAAAAAAAAGCTTCTTGCATTTTTCGCTAGATGGCTGCACCATTCGACTTGCTACTTTTTACTGCCATGACGTAGCGATGTACGTCACTGGACCTCGCCTAAACGTCCCGATTGTCCCTAAACAAATTCCAATTGCCGAAAACGATGACATAGGAAGCGTAACGTACGAGTCGATATAAATGAGAAGATAAATAATCTCGACTTGAATATTTATTATAATAAGTTAAGATATGGTAATTAATTAGCTGTTGTTATTTCATTTTACGCTTTACATTGATCGATTTTAATAATAATTGATTGAAATAAAACGTTAAACAAAAGAATAGTCGACAATAATGTTCAAAAATCCGATCTAAAAACTTCGGATAATTGAATATTATTATTTGCCGGTTAATACAAACGAACGGTCTGCTTCATTTGCATATTACGCGTCGATTCCAATATCCCCTTCCCTTTCTTTTGGCATCATTTTAACATATTGGCATCTTCTTCGCTGTGACGTTTAAATAATACAACTTCCGATTAATGCATTTCATCTGCAAGAAAAAAAGAAAAAAAAAATGGAAAGAAATTTTAGTAAAATATTAATTAGGCCTATGTACGCTGTAGTGGCCTCTAAAACTTTAAAAGACAATCGCCACACAGTACAAAAAAAAATTGTCAGCTTTTCGTTGTCCCGCTGAAGTTAATAAAGGTAAAGAGATCATTTCTTTTAGTTTTCATTCTTAATCTTGTATTCATTTCGTAGTTTATTGATTAAAATAATGTTAAAAGTTAGTAACTGAATTTTGGAGTTTAGGGAGTAAATTTTACTCTTTAGTGTCCCACGTCCTGCATGCGTCCTATCAAAACTATAAACTTTTGATCGAAGAAAACTCTAAATGTTATATAAAAGCGTGATATAGACTGGCCGAGTCGAGTGCCTAGTCTTTAAAAAAAAGGTGGGATGGCCTGAAGAAATTCGCATATAGATCTACATTAGTACATTTTAATTGCCTATAAACAACCTGCATCCTAATACTGTACTGTATAAAGTGGTAAATTTGCCTCTATTTTTTTGACAAAAGGTAGGCTCAACAAAAAAAAAAAAATTTCAAATTTCAAAAATTTTTTTTTTTTAAAAATTAATTTTTTTTTTAAATTTTTTTTTTTTATATTTTTTTTGAAAATTTTTTTTGAAAATTTTTTTTGAAAATTTTTTTTGAAAATTTTTTTTGAAAATTTTTTTTGAA
>JAQGAZ010001199.1:0-34495 GCA_034692225.1 Polydesmus complanatus | reverse complement strand
TCAACCGAGAAGTTTCAAAAAAGCCCTGGGACAGAGTGAAAGTTCAGCTCACAAACGATAAAACCTAAATAACTTTTAAAATCGATGAAATATCAACCAACAGACAACGGCATGGCCTTCCTGAGGTCATTTTACATCTAAAAAGTTAGTTTTAAAAAAGTTTTAACACACTTGCTTTTTTACCCCATTTCTGAGTTTCTATTAAATGGGAAGGCTAAAATAAAGGAATTTCAAAAATTCAACTGCTCATAACTCGCGAACCAGCAATCCGATTTGCATAAAAATTTACAGTAGTCGCACTCGATGACTAATACGCAAACTAATCGACGCAACTTTTTCATACCTTAACTGTTATGGCCGAAAACAATTTAGAAGTAATTACCTTCAAATGAGCTCACCAATATTATTAAGATCACAGTCCCACACCACACTGAGAGATCGCTTTGTGGCAACCGGAAGCTAGTTTCCTGGTACTGCAATGTTAATCGGTTCGAAAATTCCAAAATAAATTAATTAAAAAGCTTTTAAAAACAATATAAAAAGAATTCATTATCTTAAAGCTTTTCCAATTGCATACGTTACTATATTCTTGTTTGTCTAACAAAGTATCCAGAAGAGACTAATGTTGATTACAATAATTATTGTATAAACATTGCTTTTGATCCCTTTTCTATCGAAATACATTGTACTTGTATGTTAAGACCTAGTTCTAGAAATTTTTTTTGTTAATTTTTAAAACCTTTAATAAAAATTCTCTCAGTGAATGTACAGTAGAAAATATAAAAATTAGCTGAAAAAACTTCATTCATTTGACCATAACCATTTGATTATTAACGTTTCCTAATAGAATATACAGTATTTTTATAATTACTGTAGCGTACCGTTCAAATAGTTTAATGTGTTTTTTTCAAATTTCATTTTAATTTTTATCGGGTTTTACTTAAATGCTTTTATTTTACCTCAAACGTTCACAAAAGTTAGTTATACATGTATTACTTCAATTCATACCTACAGTACTGAGAAACGCTGAAAATTATTCTTAATAAATTAATAATGGAGTTATGTACGAGTAGGCTACATTCACCGCTCGTTTTGTTTTAAGATTTTAAATCCAATGAAAGAACTTGTAACTCCATTTCAGAAATTTGCGTTAACAATAATTATAATTTAAAGCAATTTCTTAACTTCTTAATTTGTAAATCAGAACTCTCTAAATAATATTATACGGCATCAAGTGCAGAGTGTTTTGTCTAAAATAATTAAGCCAAAACAACTATGGGCGCTCATTATTAAAAAAAAAAAAAAAAAAAACTCAACATAAAAAAAAATAATTGTTGATTAGGATTATTAAGAGAGTAGCCTAATCATATTTTTCCCCAAATTTTGGTACTTGTGAGGTTTTCTACTTTAGACACCTGTTACACCTAGCTACAATTAAACTGTTCAGTTAATAAAATTAATTTGAAATTATGTAATCCGTGTGGAAAAGCAAATAAAAACTCAAGCTAGTAAATCCGAAAACTGTAATAGTAAAGCCTAATACATGTTCTGTATTTCGTTAAATCAAAAAAAAACAAGCTTTATTGCCACGAACATTCAGCAACGGAAAGGCTGAAAAGCGTATACGGTCCATGATAGAAGAAAATAATTCTAATCGTAGATGCAAAGGAGTGTTTTGAACTGCAAAAGCGTCTTGATCGTAAAGGATTTTGCCCTTTGGCGTTTTAAAAATTAAATCAGGTTAAACTGTAGTAAAGTGTTGATTAAATTAGATCCAGTCGAATGAAAAATGTGAAGTACACGAAGCTATTTGCGTTCAACCCGGTTTTTTGTTTCCTCCTTCAAAAGAGATACCGGTAATGAAAAAAAAAAAAAAGAGTTTGGAATTCGTGATTTCGGTATTAAAGATAGAAATAGAAAGGTTGAAGAGGTCTGATAGAAAATCTAATAATATAAAAACAAGTTAGTTAATTGCCCCCTTTTTTTTTGTCTTCTCCCGCATCGTTCGATCTCGAAACAATCTTGTTCGATCTCATCTTCTTTCTTTGATGACTTTCGAGATGAAAACGGAATTTAAATCTTCGGATTTAATCGCCATCATTCACCGCTGCATAGTGCATTCAATCACGCCTTAATTATATATTTTAAAAAAAATACAGAACTCTTCAAATAAATAGCAATTGCAAAAAGATTATACTAACACTAGTTTTTTTAAAAAAAACCTCCAGTTTGAAGTTAAAGGCTTGCCAAACCGATAAATCCATCAATCAAATTTACAATACTGTACTATATTATCAACTAAATATATGATAAATTTTAATAAAAATAAATAAAAATAAAATTTAAACAATACTGTATTTACGTTAATTTAAATAATACTTTTAAAATAAACTATAAATTCATTTTTAACAAAATTTAAAGTAATTTTTCATATTAATCATCGTTAATAAGCTTAATCGATAAATGAGTGATCATTGAATAAGTATTTCATGAATTTTATCCTTATGTTTGACAAACAAATTTTAAGAAATTTTTGACCCTAGTTTTATCCAACTCTAAATAAAAATACGTTTCACTAAATTTTAAATACGTTTTGCTAAATTTTATATACTTTTTACTCAATTCTAAACTCTAATGAATTCAAATTTTCAACATTCTATTTATTATCAACAAGATAATAATTACTTTTAAAGCTCTATCATTTCATTTGCTAGTACTAAAATATTCTCCTACGAATTAAAAGTTGGTAATTTACCATCGAATGACATTATCACGAAACATCTGACTACTCCATCTTTCTCGTATCTTTTTTCCAAATTGATGATAACGAGAAATAAGCGTTTGTTTTTCATTTTTTTTTTTTCTCTCACTTTTAATTAAAATTTTTTACGAATGATAAATTAATAAAACATAATAATTATTCTTAATACTGATTAATGGCACCGATACAAGTTGATAAAAAAATTATTGATGACAACAAACAAACCGTTCATACATACAAGCATCAACAAATTTTTGTGTTTTCATAATCTTCGCTAATAACATTAATTGATAATTCAAGACTCATTTTTACTGCGTAAATTCGAAGATGAAGTAGTCATTCCAAATTCTCCTTATTTTGACTTAGAAATCACTATAAAATATAAAACAAAAAACGTGTTAGTTTTGTTTTTACTCGTAAAAATTCTATTTTCGTATAAATTTCATTACTATAAGTTTATTTACCGACTTTTTTTTTTAGATGCAGCTCGATATTATAAAACGCAAACTTAATTGATTTTGTATATTTTAAAGATGGTTTTAAACGTAATATAGGGCTTCTATCATTATTTTTTTCTGCATTTCCAATAAAAACCAACTACCGTATAATATATTCCTCTTAAGTACATTACAATATATTAAGAGATTTTTCCCAGAGTTTTTGAAACAATAAAGAGGAAAAACGTTATAAATAAACCATCAGAATTTAGTGTTTTTCTGATCGAGCTTTACTAAAATTGCTTTTGCTTTTACTTAAAAGCAATACGGTACAATTTTTACAATTTTTTAAATAAAAATCTATTTAAAAATATTAGTTAGTAAACTGTTATAAAATAAAAATAAAGCTTATTACAAAAATAGTTGTACCGGTATAACTCTCTATTTGCGCGACAGTTACGGTCTACAAAAATCATCACGGAATGAAATTTCGCGCAAATCGCGATTAACCTGAAATACCGGGAAGAAAATAACTCAAATAGAAACTCTGACAACAAACAGTCAATTTGCGCACAGAAAACTCGCCTAAATCTTTTCCTCAAACATTTTATTTAACTTTCCCATGCTTATATAAAATTTTTTTATTCAATAGTGGAATAAACTAGATAATTAATTTGTACGAAAAATGCAGTTATACTAAAAAAAAAATAATTATTTTCGAAGCCATAAAGATGCTTATAATTCCTATCAAGTGTCATTCAACTGTTATACCAAGATACATATATATCATAATGCACTGTGCACGATAGCAGAAAATTATCCAAAAATCTGTTGATTGCGTGACCAACATATTGCACCCGCATCAACATCTACGGTACAGTTGCTTATTAAAGAGTAATTATGCACAAAATTAATATTTAAGATTGATTGAAAACCATTAGTCAGCTAATTGCTTTCGGTTAATTAATTTGCTTTTAAAAGCCTGCGTTTTTCTTAATCGGCTCATTTGGATGCTTATCATAAAAGAAATGTAAAAAAAAAAAAAATGAGTAAATTGGCGAGGGAAAAATCTCTCGTCTCATCTTCGTTCAATCACCTGCTTTATCTTTCCTAAGAACATTCACCGCTAGGTGGATCTGCGTTATGGAAATGCGAAAGGCTTCGGGTTATTCGATTTTCCGCGAAATTTTAATCAAAAATGCGAATAAAAATGGAGTGCGCTGGCAAATGTCAGGTGACCCCTTTTAACTCACCTAGCTCTTCCTTCTTCATTCAATGGGAATCGGTGGAGTCAGGAGTCAGAGAGAAGGAGATTAATGCTGTTGTCTTCGTCGGAATTTTCCGAATTAAGTATCCTCTGGAGATGATTTCCTCTCAACTTCACTCCATCCAAATCTTCGTCTCTCATGAACGAGCGTTTGCGTTTCCCGCTGAAAAATAAAATCAAAAACATGAAAATATTTCGTCGAAATCAAACATTTAAGCTTTAAGCAAAAAAAAAGAAAAGGAAAACTTTTTAAAAATTTAAATGCTAAGCAAATAATCAAAAGTAATTACATGTAATTTATTTAGAGTAGCCTAAATAACGTTAAAAGCAAGTGGCTTTTTTTTTCTTTCTTATAATAATGTATGCATAAATAAAGTCAATTACTCACATACGGGTAATGTAATACTCGTATTAATTAGGTTAATTAAATACAGTACATCTAGAAGCAAAATCAACATACCGTAGATCTTTTAAAAATCAAATACATGTATGTTTACAAATTAAACCATTTTACATGAAAAGTTTGCAGGAAATTTTTTTTCCGCTTGTGTGTATCATTTATTGTTTAGTTTTAACATTATTGTTTGTTTGTTTGCTTTAATATACTCGTACATAATAATATGCTAATTACGCTTGCAACTTGGAAGGCGACTTTATTTTTTTTTTTTTTACCTGAACACAAGTTTAGAGTTTTATTGCTAAAACAATATAAAGTCAGCCGCATTTCGCTTTGAATTTTTTCAAAGTTAAATCCTCTACTCAATTCTACTAAAAGTGGATTTTTATAAAAGTTTTAATGTGACCTATATTTTTACTAATACAGTACCGGTACTTAGAATTTAATTCTCCATAATCATTTTAAGAGTCAAATAAGAAAATGTTCAGGTACTCCGTTACTTTGATCCATTTCAATTTTAACCTTGTTTTGTTTTTTGGGGCCGTATCTAGTAAGATGCAAAGTGAAGTCTGGGTGTACCGTATTATTAACATTTTCCTTTCAAAAAAGTTACAATATCAAAAAAAAAAAAAAAAAAAGAAACCCTTAAACCCAATTCGTGTTATAGAAATCTTGAATTTCAAGTAAAGTATTTGCAAAAAAAAAAAAAAAAACTTGAAATGTCCATTATTTGTACTTTTCGAGTGTACGCGCATGTGAATACACCTACTCGTATTGTATTCCACAGCTGTCTCATGAGATCCATTTTTTTTTTTTTTCAAGTTGAATTTTTTTATACTTTTTTTTCTGGATATTCAAAACTATTCTAAAGATTCCGATTTGTTTTCAAGTCACGCATGCGCTTTGCGTAGTCCACGCCAACTTATTCCGGGTCACATCATTTATTTTTCCGTCCGACTGATCTGTACCACTTCCGGTTTTCTGTCTTTTTTCCTTCCATCAACGAATATTAACAAAAACCTTATGGTGAAAGAAAATGTAACGCCATCTGGCAAAGACAGTTAACCCCAAACTTCACTTCAACCTGTTATAAAAATCTACATTTATACGAAGCCTCCCAACCGACAAAAAAAAAAACTTTAAAAAGCTCTCTCTTTCTTTTATTAATTACGCAAATAAGATATTATATTACAAATGAAGTATACAAATCGATGTATTTGAAGTTTACAAAACGATATTGTTTACTAGTAGGCCTACTAACTTAAAATGCTTTTCCGAATTTCTCACCAAAAATCTTCGCATCTTCGGCAACAAACCGTTCCAGTATACATGTATTAGAATATCGAAAGACGTATTCCTGGGCACCCAACTGCCTATGCCCTGTGGCATAGAAAACAACGACCATCGATTCTTTCCTCGAAGTTTGCCACTAATTATAGACGGGCAAACAAAAAAAAAAAAAAACTTTTTCTAATTAATCGGAAAATCTACTGATTAATCATAACTGATTTTCGCTTCCTTACTCGACGTATTCAGCTATTAACTAATAAAAAAATATTAAATATTTATTGAATGAAAAAAAGTAAATATTTATCAAATAAAGATAAATTATTTACATACTCGTAGTTAAATAATATCTACTGTATAGAGCTAACAACTTGCAATCTGAAGAACTAGTTGATTGATCTAAGTTATTAACTGATTTATTATCTGGGCTAATGACTTCCATTTACTGATTTATCCTTTCAGCTATTGCTTTATCATTACCGTACCGGTATGAGCTAATGATTTATTAGCAAAATTAATGAGTTATCTTATAATAAGATGTCCAATAGTAATTCTTAATGAAATTTTCTAAATTAATTCAGTTATTTCTCGATATGAACCGCGGCTTACATGTAATAACTAAGATAATGCAGTTTGGTAGTTAATGTCGTGTTTAATGTAATAACTAAACTTCAATCGATAGAGTACCGTAAATATAGAACTGTAACAGTTGAACGATAAAGTTTTGGAGTAAAAAAAAATGATTTGCGCTCAATAAATTTGATCACGTAGTGTTTGGTTTGGTAAAAGGTGAATCGTAAAATGTAAAGAGAGTGGAATTACATTTTATCCGGATCTATGACCCCGTATGCCACCTGCGCGTTCCTTATCCGGCCACGCATGTTGGACAGTGCGATTAACGTCTCCAGCTCGGCCAATCGTTGATCAGAGATTCCGCTCCTCTTACTTCTAAAAATCCATAAAGAAAAAGAAAAAAAAAATGTTAGCTTTTTAAGTAAATATGCACGTAGCAGACAACTATTAATAAACATGAGCACTTGCAAAGAAATTTTTCCCTTTAACTTTCCTGAATATTAAATAGTTAAGTGAATTATCATGACGTCATCACCAGCTTTTTACTCCTGCGGCTAATTGATGCGCGTTGCATTTTAGTGCTGCTCATTTCTAGCACTTAGAATTGATTATGCGTTCGATTAATTTGATTAATCGACGCAAATTCCAATCGAAAGGAATAATTTGGTTAAGAAATAGATACGAGAAGGCCGTTAATGCACCTGTTGAATTTGTATTAATCTCAAATACGTGTTATCAATTGAATGCGATATTCGATTTTCTAAGATAATCAAACGGATAATCCCCCGTTATGATCTCGGATAAAACAAAATATTACATACTCGTACAAGGAAACCGTCTGTTTAAAGAAATTGAAAAAGATGAGCAATAATTTTGATACTGGTACTAAAAAAAACTCATATACTGAAAACTAGTTTCGTAGTAGAAAAACAAACAAACTATCAAAACAAAACATTTTAAACTAAAACGATTTCTAAAAAAAGACTACGTTGTTTGCACAATGGGCAATAAAAAATGTTTTGAAACAAATATATTTGGAAGTTTTTCGTAATAAAGGTAGCCTATTTATTTAATAAAGGCTTTCTTAATCTTAATATTAAATTGTGACATTGTGGCCTTTCAAGATTCTCTGAATTCCCCGCTGTTCCTATACCCCTGAGTTATCTCGGTCAGGATGGGACTGCAAAAACCAAACAAAACAAATGATTTCTTTGAAAGCAATTTGCACATTAGCGGCATTTAAAGGCATTAATAATTGTCAAGTAATATTAATTTAATCTTAAACAATTTCCTATTAGGTTTAAGGAGTTTGTAAAATAATAAATTTAAAAAAAAAATTATTAAAACTTAAACCAAAATTCGTTAAAAACTGATGGAGTAATAACTAATGAGAGGATGTAAATAATGAAATAAATTGCAATGACGGCGCTTTACATTTAGAAATTGTTTAAAACGATTATACTGTATAAAAAAAATTAGTGTAAATAAAATAATTTCGTTTTAAGCAATTTCATCATTCTCTGTTATAGAATTTTTACTGAAAAATATCGCGAGAAATGTACACTCCTAAACTCATAAGAAAGTTGTTTAAAACTTTTTTTTAATGATAAGTTCGCCGAGAGATATTTTAGCTCAAAAATAGTTCAACAACAATAAAACAAACCCATAATTCAATGAATATAGCGGTATATATTTTGATATCTCATTCTGAGAGAATAAACCCAAAACTATTGAGACAACGGGAAAAACAGAGATCAGTTGTATACCATAGTTCGCTTTCGCAAACTCAGAAATAAGAAGACCAGCTCCTTAAAATGTGAGTAATTGGATAATAGTAGTCAATAAAAAAAAGCAATTTTGAATTATTTACATTTCGTCATAAGCGATTTCCGCCGTAATAGCATTTTGAAATGCAAACACGGAATTCGTCCCCTGCCGTAATATAAATAGGCGATCACACAATACAAGAGAGCAATGCGGGCAGCAATTTCATCACAGAAGAGGGACCAGCGCTTATGCAATTTTTCTATACCTACGAGGCATCTCATATAATACTGTACATGTATACTGTATATATTTACTTTTTTTCTAAAAATGTTTTACAATATCAACGTAAAAATACATACAACTTCGCTTTTTACACTTTAATCTCTTTCCTAAGTTTGCTTTGTATTTCTCGAGCAATAAAAATGCATCTCGCAAATATACATTTTTATTTGAAATGGCATCCAAATTCTCGGTTTTAGGTTTCAACTTAGGTTTGCAAACAAAATGAAAGTAAATATACAGGCAGGATAGCACGAGGAAAAAAATAAGATTCTCTTTGTGATTTTTTTTATATTATTATCATCTTTTTTTTTTCTTTTTTTTTTAGGAAAAGAAGAGGCAGCAGACCCTCAGTGGTTGTTTCCAAGGTGATTTGAAATGGATATTATCATCCGTATCACCCCCCACACACTATATCTCCTGATGTCACCTGATCAAAATAAAAGACATACGAGATATCTAAGTTACGTCGGCGCAGTTTAATTAAACCCGGCGCGTTATTTTTTATTTATTTATTTAAACTACTTTACTGGAAGAAAAACGAGAAAAATCTGAAGGAATGAATGCGGAGTTTAAGAAGCGTCACGTGATAACTCAAAAATAATAAGTTTCGGAATGCTTGATTTCTTTTCTTAACCGGAAATTGTGATGAATTTCGACTCGCCTTTTAAATGTAACCTATTCGTTTATAGAGCAATTTTCAATCATATTTTGGTTAATAGCTTAGTTATCGTCATGTTATTGTTTGAAAAATGAAATTTGATGCTCGCTTTCATTCTCGAGTATGTCCAACATTATTGCAATGATGTCAACGCACTATATGAAAAAGTTCTAGGAACGACTTCAATTTCTATTACAAATAAATTGTAATAAAAACTAAAATACTGTACAACCAATGAAATTTTAACGAATCATAAAATAACAAAATCTCAGTGCTTAACAATAATTTTGAATAGATTTTATAACTAAAGCAATCAATTATTTAATTATATGCGACTGTTTGCCAAATATAAAATTAATTTTCTTTTTTTTAAAAAAAAGATTCATTTAAGCCGATTTCATTTAAGGCCATATTTTCACCATAATACGGTAGGATTTCTAATTTCAGTTGGCACCAAAAATGCACTGTAAATGACAATTTCTACGTGAATAGGTGTGGACATAATCAGAGCAATAATGTAGTACATCAAAATAATAATAATTGTTATTTTGGTGCGCTTTTTGCACGTTGGATAAAGGAATTTTTGAGTTAGTTTATTCTTAAGCCTATATTGGTACCATACTTTCGTACCACTAGATTCGCCACAGCGTTCAACTCCGCATTTAGCGCGAAAACAATTAGTTTTAGTGGACCTACAGTTGGGCGTCCTTAGTATTATAATTAATATAAGACCAACAGTACCGGTACTTATTTAAGCTGCGATACACAACGAGTAGTATAATATTGGAACTTTCCTGCACTAAGTGATCACATGAGTGATACTAATTTAGAAACCAAATACAAAGAAAATTTCCTTGTGAACTGGTGGAGATCATTCCTCGTAATAATTAGCGCTTTATTAAAAACAAGCTTCATAATGGCAAATTTTGCTAATGGGCTGAAGGAACTTCCCGATTTAAGATTGACTAGAGTCAGTTTATTTCTAAATACGGAATAACTTAAAGTTTAAAATTGCACTGAAGTAAAGTAAAATTTGTAATACAGTATTTACATTTTTGCTTGTGATAAAATTAATACTCCGTAATTCTTAAGATTTATATTATTTTTGATTTCAAAGATAATTATTATACACTTTATTAATAGTTTGTTTTTCATTTACAGATAAAACAGTTTTGAATTAAAAGCAACAATCGTTTTTAAAAAGAGTTGGAGATCAGTTCAACAAAGAATGCTAAACTCAGGAAATAATAATTATTTATGCCAGTACAGTATGTATAGATTTCAATTCCGCTTTTCAAAATGCCCTTTGGAATTACATTCAAATAAAGTTTTTTTTTTTACATACAAATTTAACTTGTCAAGATAAAAATCCCTTTGGCTAACCAACTTTTTTAAAACGCAATCGATAAAAATCGAATTCGTTTTGCATTTGCTTCGTAGTTTATGTTTATCTTCGCTGACCAAATAGTTTATGAATTATTCATTTTAATAAAACTTCACGATAACAAAATGACACACTCTCTCACTCCCATGCAGATTGGCTATAACTTTCAAGCAAGCATTTTTATAGAAATAACCTTCTCACTACATCCAAATTTTTCAAAATTTCATTAGCTTTATCCTTAAAATGATAAAGAAATATAAAAACATTTTCAATCACAACTGATTTATAGAATCAATAAAGTAAATCCTCTCCGTAAACTAATTTAATACAATGCTTTTTGCAACAACAAATGTAATCATCACGAAAATATCATATATGCGCGATTTACTAATTAAATTAGGCAGTAAAAATTATCTACAGTACAAGAACACCGTACGCGAACATTTCAAAAAACAAAATATTTTCCATATATGTTATATTATACCGGTAATTTAATTAAATTTAGATATTTTTAAAAAATGTGAATAAATATCTAAAAAAATATAATGACTATAAATCTTAAATTTTTGAATATTGAAAAAAAAAAAACTACTTTTACGACTTTATTATTATTTACTTTAAAAATTGATTCAAATTATAGTTTTATACAGGAAAAACTTAGTTGTGTTACCTTACTGGATGACCATTTGCAACTTGATAAATTTCGACAAAAAGTAAGATGAAAGTGAAAATGAAAACCAATTTTGGGCGTTTCATCCTTCTCCAAAAAAATAAACAAAATCGCACACTTGAAATTTAATTCAATTCGTCGGAATTGATTCGGGATTGATTCTTCACAAGTTCAACAAGTGGTTTCAACTTTTTCGTCTTATTTTGTGAATTGTTAACAACCGAACAGCATTATCTGATTCAATAATTAAATTCTTTTTTTCTAAAATCCCGATTATAAAATATTTTTTTTATCTTCTTTTAAAAAAAAAAAAGTCTTATTTTTTCTTTTTCTATTTCTGTTGGACACCGCAGTGAATTCTCCTGGCTGTTTGAATTACAACTCGGAGCTTGCGCGTCTTTTTGTTTTATTCACCGCTGGGCGTGGCTTGATGTCGCGCGCGGTGACGTCATTGTGAGTTGTATAACCATTCGGCGAAGACAAATTTTGATAGACTAAGTCAATAAGTAAGATAAGAAAAAAACATGACGCTAATAAAATCATAAAATCAATTAATCGGTGATCGAAAATGATTCGTCTAATTGCTGATAAGTCGTTGAACGATTATTTATTGATGAAAGAAATTTTCCAACTAATCATCTGTGTTTGTCTACCGAAACAACAATCAAAACAACAAAAACACTCTATTTGTGCTATAAAAAAAAGTAGCTGTTTAGCAAGCGGGATAACCTAATTGTTAAAGATCATGTTATGTTAACAAACGGAACATTTGTTGACAATTAAAATCAAATTAAATATTTGAAAGTCTTGATTTAAAAGTTTTTTTAATGAATTTAAAAATTAAAACGTTAAAAAATAGAATTAGATCAAATTATTTAGAAAATATTTGTGCCTGATAAAATTTCGACAATTCCAACCGTAAAAAATCAAAATCTAGCGTCCTAAAACAACGGAATAAATCAAAAAATCTCAAAGTAATAGCTATAGTTGCGAATAAAAATGTTTGGAAAGCAAAAAAAAAACCTTCTATAAAACAATGCATATTGCTAACTAAAATCTTAAAAAACCAAAAATTTAAACAATTTAATAATCTTGATAAACAATCTAAAAAAGCCAATTGTATTTTAAGTTAAAACATCCCAAAGCACTCATAACTCAAAATTTTAACGTTTACAAAATAAATGCGCTCGAAAATGTAAAAAAAAAAAAAAAAGCAAAAATTTAAGTCCCGAAAAGGATAAAATACTAAAAGAAATCTCGGTAAAATCAAAAAAAATTTGTAAATGATGAATCTGTAGGCCTATTCCATTTTAAAATACGATATTAAATTTAACCAGAATACTAGCAGCCAAATTCGTAAGTATCAGATATACGAGCTATTAAATTTTGTTACTTAATAAAAAGAATCTATAAATCTCTAAATTGTTTGTGTTGAGATTTTAAATTTTCGGAATTGTTCCGCAAACATTTGTTAAACTTTTAATTTTTTTGTAAAACCGGATTGAGCTCATCATTATATCAAACTAGATTTTTCAAAATTCAAATTACTGTGATTTTTACACATTGTGACAAACCCGCATTTTATTTAGAAATGTGTAGCGTTAAATAAAAGAAAACTATGCAGCTGCGATTTCTTCTGTTCAAATGAGATTAGGATCATTGGCATATCGAAGCCGATTTGGTTATCCAATCATAGAAATAAATAATAAAAAAACTACCATTAAGTCTCTTGTTACAGCAATGGCGTTGTCAATTAGAATTATGTTTTACAGCAAAGAAACTTCACAATTCCTTTTCATTACATGTACTCAATAATAATTTCAAAGTTTATTTATAAATAAAAAAAATATTTTCAGTAATATTTTTTTACTGGAATATTTAATTCTTATTTAAATCTTAGAAAAGTAAAAAAATTACATTAATTAGAAAATGCTAATTAAAAATCATCAATTTAATTTCATCAAATCGGTTAAAATTAACGTTTAAATCGAAACGATTGCATCTAATTGAAATATCAACATTTTTTTTTCTTTCAAATTTTAATTAGAAAAATATCGAAAACAACAATTTTATTTAATTACATAAAATGTAAAAATTAGTTACTATCTTAATGTATTTGCTCAGACTTTCATTTCCTTATTTACAAACGCTTTAAACCTTATGGGATTTTCAAAAACAATAAATTCAAATATTGATTCTAGTATGTTATTGCGCAAGCTCAACAGCAAAATGCCCCTAGAACAAGTTTTGCAGTAGCAAAAAGATGTACTGTAAGCCTAACCTTACCTAAACCGAAATAAAATTGGGAAAGAATCTTTAAAAATACAAGTACACCGTGCAGTGAACATACATAACTTTCACCTTTACCTAGGTAAGTTGTTAGAATAAAACTTAATATGTTAATCACGTATGGTAAATCAGTGTCTGACGCGAATAGAGATTTGTGCAAATATTTTTTTCTTTTTTTTTTTTTATATAAAAATAAGTGAATAATGTTTTCTTTGCGTAATAATTATCAGCAATATCAGTTTTTCGCCATAATTAAGGTTTAAATAATGTAGGTTAATTTGTAAAGTTGGTGTTCGCCAAAAATGAGGTTACTAACGACATAATTTAAGGGTATTTTCAATTAACACCGAGCTAATACTTTATTCACTTCGTGTAAAATTAAACAACAAATTCATCATGAAGCAGGTTAAACGTTGCAGACGGCTTCCGAAACAATGCACGAAGCCAAACGCATTCAAGATGGAAGCTAATTACGTCATCCATTATAAATCAACTACTATTGATTACAAGTTCATAGAAAGTCGCAACGAGATGAATTAAACATCAGCTATTTAGTAAATCAAAATCAGAGTTGGAATAATAAGTTGGCATTACAAATTGCGCGAAGACTTGATAACAATTTATAACGTGACATCTCCAGAGTATTAAATAACCAAAAAAAAAACAACAAAAAAAAGTCATTTATAAAGGCTGGTTACAATTTCGGAATAAATTGAAACAAAATAAATGTCAATTTCTTTCTAAGTTTAAAGAAAATTATCATTTTCATTGTTAACATTTTTTGATTTATTACAATGGTCTGTCTGGTGTCTTCAAATAAGATTTAAATAAATTTTATTTAAAAAAAAAAAAAAAAAAAGTTTTTAAAAATGTGAAACTTTCAAAAGTTCGCCAATGGATAAGTCCATAAAATTACAAAAAAAAAACTTCAAAGAAAATAAAAGCACTTTATAAATTAGTTGGGGTTTAACGAAATGGTTTTTCATTCGTATCTTTTAATTTCCGGTAGTTTTAAAAACAAAAATCAGAAATTTTGACTGCGTTTTACAATAATGACATTAATTTAATAAATTGACGATTTATTAATTATATGCAAATGTAAACAAAGATGATTAAAAATGCTAACATGTATTTGCAAAAGATGAGGTATGGGTGATAATTTGATCGACATATATCACTTAAGCGATGATGTCACAAGTGACACCTACTAAACGGAACTTGGCAAGTACAAATAAGCGTGTTGACAACACAATCAATAATTATTAGAAACACCGACCAAACCTTACTCGGTATTACGTCAGTCACAAATCGACCTTTAGTTTAGAAATCAACGCCTACGATATCATGTAAAGCCCATAAAACGCTAATAAACCAAAGAAAATATCAAAAATCATGCAGTTTAGATAAACAAATATCAAATTTTTTTAGATCAAATTTAATATAAAATATTTTATTCCAAAAATATTGAAAAAACGTCTAATTTGATTTTTCTTTTCTTTTTTTTTTTTTTTTTTTTTTTTTGATGAATGATAATTATAACTAAATCAACAAAAAACAAATCGTCATACCACTGAAAACCTACAAGTACAAACTTTCTATTCGATTTTTAGAAGCTTTTTTAAACACTTGTAGTGTTACAGTTCACGGTAGAATTATATTTAACTTTAAAATGTCCAAAAAATCCTTTCGCTTAAAATAGATTAAATAATCGTAAGCGAAATGATGTAACTGTTAAATATTTGAAAAAAGTAATAAATCTTTGCTATCACTTTAATGTGATTCGGTATCACTTGCTACCTTGTTGTTTCGAGGCGGTTCACGCACTTCCTCGTTAAAATACGACTAACTTTGACAATTTGACGCTAAATAAACGTTGTAATTGCACTTACGATGTTACTGATAAAAATTTCAAGTTTTGACAAACAGTTAAACCTACAACTCGGCGTCTCCGAGCGAGGCGCATGCTGTTACTGTACAAATAAAAGGCAACAGGAGATATGACCATCGGTTACATATAGTTTCGACCGGATTTCGCCGCTATTTTCTGCTGGATAAGTATCGATTATTCGACAAAACGTCTGCCGATGATCTTTTCGAAAGACACGTTTACTCCGTGTTTCTCACGTGCCGCTTTGGCAATGACAAATAAAAAACGAAAATATAACGACCCGGGTGTTGCGCATAAAGCGCGACTAAGATGCACACAAGAAGATAAAAAAAAGATGTCGTCAACCGCTTAATAAAATCGACTTCTTAAAATCTTACTAAAAAATACAAATACTGTACGAAAATCACTCAATAAATTAAATAATATTGTATTAAACAATTACCAATACCGAAGGTAGGCTACATTTTCTTATAATAGAAAATGAAATCATGTAAACAAACTCTAAAATTCTGAGATCATATTGAAAGCTTTTAGACAATTTGTCAACCTTGAAAGAAGTTAAATTTAAAGAGTACCTTTACCGACCTTCCCAATTTTTTAACAACAAATAATTTTTGAATAAGAGAATCAATTGAAAATACCGTTTGCAATAAATTATTATTGTTTGTTGGCAGTCAACTACTTAGGCAATTACATTTTATAGAAATACTGTAAATAAAATTTTCAATTCTGCCATTAAAATACATTCGTTTTGTTACATTATTTTTGTTTACATTTTCTGCGTTTTGAAATACATTTTCGATACATTTCGTATTTCATCATCAAACTAAGGGGTGAAGGGGTAATCCAACGGTAATTCAACCAAACAGTATTAAATTTTATAAAGATTTACTTTTCTCCGAACCTTAAATAATGTATTTTTAAATTTTCCTATTTTTATATTTTTTATATTCCAATTGCCAAGTTACAAATATGTGATGTAAAAAGATAATACTCGTCAATTATCAGGGAATTAAGGAGATTTCTACACAATTAAAACGAGTGCTACTACTAAATCTCACAGTTTCCAATTTTCTAACAAAATCAAAATTATGTTATGAAATATTTATACAGTATTTCTTTACCAACGTAAAAACACATGCGAAATGTTTTCTGAGTATTGACATTCCATGATGTATGCACAAACCCTGACGTGCTGCTCAAAGAAATACTCGACCACCTGAATGCTTCAAACCTAAAGAATTTGAATTCCCAAACTATGTCTTCTGGCAAAAATTGTTTGTGATGAAACATCATTCTGTAGTACATGTATAAAGATGAACAAATATTTAAAGTTGATAAACCGGGAATTATTCTTTAAAAAAGTGGCTTCCCTCATGCATTTTATTTTTTGACAGATATGGGGGAAAGAGGAGAATGATTTTTTTTTTAAATTTTTTGGAACCATGCAATTGTCACTTTTTGTAGTACATGTACAGTATTTAATTCCCCAATCAACGCGTTTTCAAATAGTGCGACATATTTCTGGAACCCGTACTTCACAGTTCACAAACCGTGGCTTAACACCAATGCTTTTCGAAGGAGCCCAAAATGATGTCGCTGTCCCTGCTGCCTCATCCGATAGCCTTTGAGGCAGCGGTGATGCGCCCGCAACAGGTACCTCAACCGTATCAAGCGGTATTCTTACAGGTGATTCAACTGCCGCAACTACCAACATCGGGGCCGCCCCCAATCTTCAAAATCTATGAAACGATCTTGGTCAACTCATCAAGTCTCTACTCAAGACTCTTTTTCCGTCGTTTTTCCAACGGCGGTTCACTCCTTTGCCCAGATCAAGTTAAAAATTTTAAATAAACAATTTCTGATTATCTTTTATCTGCCTTTACCGACTTTTTTAATTTAAAATGTAACCCAAAACCAAATAAGATTTAAATACTGTATAGACCTTTGTTTATAGTATTGATGCAACATACGGTGCGTTGGGTTTCATTGGATAACATTACGAATTGAAATAAATAATTTAAGGTACACAAATATTTTGGGCTTTTTTTGTTACCTAAATAGCTTCTGCAAATCAATTTTAAAATGTACAGTAATACCTGGAGTTACTTTTTTTTATGTTATATTTTATCACACGATTGTATCATGGAAATTTGTGCTTTTTTGCGTTTCTTAAAAAATAAATATTTCTATTATGTAAGACTTGCCAGCATTTATCTTCTGCTAATTTCATCCTAAGTTATATAGAAGGTAGGAATTGGGAAGAGAGAATAACGAAAATATTTCAACATTAAAATCCTATTTTCAATCATAAAAGGGCAGTAAAGCAGTAAGATTGGAGGAAAAGTCTTTCAAAAACAGACTATTACGCCAAATCATAAATTTGTCGCTAATTAAACAATTTTGATAGCACTTCGCATTCTTATAATATGTACAAAACTCTATGCTACAATTTTCAATATTTCCCGCGTCATTGTAATCGTCACGAGAACTACGTGTTAAAGTCAACAACAACTTACTATGATTGAGGACAATTTATTTTATTAGCTATTTTGCTATTTGGTTATTTAGCACCTCCGGATTTTTACCGTTATCAAAACTAATGACCGTATTAGTTTATTAATTTTATTCCATCAATAAAAAAAATAATAAAAAAAAAATTATTTAAACATTGCTGAAAACCAACAAGCGTTTTAATAAAGCTTAGCTCTAATACATTTTAGACGGTAAAATAAAAGATTGATGTAATTTTAACCGGACGTACCGCTTCGGTGGTGAGTTGGCGGTAGGATTTAAGTGAACCGGAATACCGGCCCTTTCAGTTTTTACGCAGTTTATAAAATTTTAAATATGGATAAAATAATTTTCTAATATAATATATGTTATAAGAACAAAATAAATACATAAATATAATATTGCTGCAAAATCCAGTAATAAAAAATGAATACACTTTCGCAAAAATTCAGACGAAAATTCAAACAAAAATCTAAAAATAAAAGATTCTCAATTAGCAAAATTAACTACAGTATTTAAATAAAAATGACGAAAAAAATTCGCTCAAAACGAAATGTTTTAACATGAACGACTTAATTATTTACCGGTATTTATTTATTTATTTTTTCATTTACCGTATCATTTACCGATTTGAGCCATTTCGCAGCTCGAAATCAAAGACTAATAAATTCAAACTAATAAATTAAATTTAGACTAATAAAAGACAATAAATTCCAAACTAAGAAAGAATTCGTGAAAGAAGAAATTCTCTTCATTTTAAATAAATCCTTTCCGTCTTCTAAGTCTAAGACGAAATAATTATTTAAAATAATATTGAAATATTCCAATGCAGTAATATTCTATTGTTCTAACCTCCAAATAAAAGGGGAAATTCGCGAGAAAAAAAACATCATTCTATTTTATCTTAACCGAATTCTTTTCAATAAAAATTCCTCATAAAAGATAAATCGGAAAACATTTTCTTGGCAAATTAAAATTCGATAAATCAGAATGTCTAAATAAATAAATATGTTTCGTCACTTCGTCACATTTATGGTAACATTTTTTTTTTCTATTATCGGTAATTTTACATTCTACTGAACGGGTAGCCAATGATTAAAACGCCCTCTATCAATGATACAATGAAATAACGTAAAAACATAAAGAACGCCCCCTATTAATATTACAAAGAAGTTATAGAAAACGCGCGAAATTTAGAATTTCTTAAACTAGAAAATAGGCTTAATTGACATCCCCCAAATTAACTACCGGTACCACAAAAAAATCAATTTCGTCTGTTTTTCTCCAGGGAGAAATTGTTGTGTTTTTAAAGAGCGACCTTGGGGAGGGGGGGGGGGGGCATTTCACATTTTAAAGATGGCGGAAAATTGAGGTGTCAGTTTTAGAGCTTTTATAAACTCCCCAGGTGGCGCACCCTGCCACTCCCACTTTATCCCCATCATCTCTTCAAACTGGAAAAATCGAAAAGGAAAACGAAAATAATAATAAAAAAAAAAAGTGGAAGAGGGAGTAGAAGACCCTACCTAATATCCATTCTGTTAAAAACTCAAAAGAATTTCAGGAGAAAAATTCCCAATAGCCATTTGTCATGTTGTCCAAAACCCATCGAAACTTCCTCCTCTCAGCCCAACCCACTCCCTATACTTCTTAACACACCGAAGATAAGAGATTGCATTTAGGGTGGTCCGGCCGCCATATTCACCTCCTTTCAAATAAAACCAGAGTGGGTTAAAGCAAGAGTGGAGAGTGAAAAAAAGGTAGGTCTCTCTCGCTCGCTCCTTAAGTTAAGAGGAAGAGAGGGAGAGATAGAGTAAGAGGGATAGATGGAGAGAGGAAGGGAGAGATATCTGTGAATGAACACATACTTTTACCATAAAAAGAACTGAATGGGCATCGTAGCACGTGAACACAAAAGAGACTTTTTCTTAAAAAGAACTTCCTCTCTTTCTTTCTGTCCCTAAACTCACAAAAACCATGCACATGCGCACAAGCCACGGGTGAGGGTAGCACATGTGAAGGAGGACATAAAGTTGGAACAGGGGGTAAAACTTGAAAAATACTAGATTGGGTTAATATTTCAAGGGGAATTGGGGAAAGTTTGGTTTTTTAACCCAATAACATAAGATTTATTTTATTAGCAAAACTTTTCGAAATTTATTTAGAAATTATTCATACCACTGATAAAGCAACTTGCAAATGAATCAATTACATGTATTCAAATATTACAGTACTGTACCTACAGATAATGTGTTTGAGGGTTTGTTTTCGATCGTTATCGATTTTCATTAAAACAAATTACCGGTAAAAAGGATAAATAAATAAATGCAAATTTAATTGTGCTAAATATTTTAAATTATTATTAGCAAAAATCCAATAAAATCAGTTTAATACAGTAGTTTAATCGTTTTACACTAATCTTATGTTACAGTCGGAAAATGCAGTTTTTATTTTATTCTTAAAAGAAAACTAAATTTTTGCTTGACAAAATTTAATGTCGGCTATTAAAACCTTGTTTACCATTAAATTTGCGTTCTTAATGAGTGCGTCATAAAATAAATAACTAGTTAAAGTAAATAAAATCTAGATTAAGATATCCACTAGTCAACGAATTATTTTTCCTTCAATTCCTCCATCAATAAAAAAATATAGAATTAAACTGTACATTTGTATTTTTTCTGCTAGTTTTCCCCTTTTTTTTTTTTTTTTTTTTTTTTTAAAAAAAAAAACTTCGAGTATTGAAATTCTGAAAAGCAATTAAAAAAATCGCAATTTTAGATTTGTAGCATTGAAGACACCTTAATCTTAAGTAAACAAATTGACAGGAAATACTAATTGCTCATAGCCTACTTTTAAAATAAATAATTGGTAATTACGGTCCTTACAACTTAAAAGTTTACCTAATTCCGGTCCTAAGCTTAATTACAATTACAGGTACAGAAAAATGTAACTAATTAACTTTCCAAAATGAGTTGCATTTTTAGGATGCACGTGAAAACTACAAAATACTGTATATATTTTTATTTTATTTTTTTTAATTTTCTGTAAAGATTTGCAGATTGTAAATTTCCGCCCTTTGTCCAATTGTTAGCAGACACTTAAAAAACAAAAAAAAAAAAAAAGAGAGAGAGAGAGAGAGAGAGAGAGAGAGAGAGAGAAAGAGAGAGAAAGAAAAAAAAACCCCAATATTTTTTTTTTTTGTTTAAAGTGCGCGGAAGTGCGTATACATCAAGGATAACAATAATAACCAAACAAAGTGTCCACTTCCGCTTTTCCATTCTCTCTCTCGCTTGCTCTCTTTCCCAGTTATGATAGGAATATGGGATGGAAAAAACGGTATCCCGGATGTTCCTACGGGTGGTCGTCGCTATTGTTTATTCATTTCGCCGGCTAATATCAATTTATAGCGTTGTCACTCGCAGACGATAAAATACGACACGAGAGCTATTTTCGCCATTCATGATTTATTTTTAAATTTTTATTAAGCTTTTTAAAAGTAAAAGAAAAAAAAAATTAGAGCGGTATGTGAACGTACATACGAGTATATAACGTTATGCGGCTGTACCGTGTGCACAGGATGTGACGCTGTTTGTTTATTGATAGAAGAAAAAAAAAAAAAACCTGGAAGGATATTGTTATTGATATTGGAAAAGGAAGTGTACAGGGTGAAAGCTATTCAAATTCAAAATACGGTTATCTAAATGTGAAATTAAAAATTAAAAAAAGAAAATATTACCGGTACATAAAAAAAAAGTAATACCGAATATACCGTAATAATTTAGATATTAAAATTTTATGGAAGAAAAAGATTCTTTTTAAAAATTGATGTAATTTCTCCATTCAAATTTTAATAATACAGTAATGAAGTAAATCAATTTGAGAATAATTTTAAAAAATAAATTGTATTTTTATCTTACGGTATAAAAAAATATAATAAATTTATTGTAATAAAAAAAAATTCAAGTGAATTTCCAGTAAAAAAAATATTAATTTTGAAACTACAAAATAAATAGACTTATCAATGTAATTTGTAAACAAACATGCTCAAATTGGAATAATATTTTTGACATTTAGTTTACTGTTTACGTAAAACAGATTAAAAATTGTATCTATAGAAATAAAAATACGGTGATAAAGTAAATATACTGTAATTTCCTCGAGCAGTAACGTAATTGGTTATCAACCAGTAATCTATTATTTTATTTAAAACTCGTGTTAAGCTTTCATGGGCTTTTTTATGCACTTTTATGGACTTGAGTATGCGCGCATCTTACTTTTAAAACTCATTTAAGTCTTGATCTAGTTTTAAAAATCATTCTTAAAAAAAGTTGTTAAACTTTAATTTGGTTTAGTAAACCTGTATTTTGTAGGACGCACAACATCAAATCAACTTAATCTAGATTAAGTAATCCGATGGAGACGGAAACATCCGAGATAATCCTAATCTTTTCTAAACTCCCCTTCAATCTGAATAGACTCATCTGGAGTTATCTCGGCGCATGAGTCGCTTTGGTCGCCGTTGATAGCGAGCACACGCACGGCAGCGTTGCGAGCTGAATCACGCTCAACCGTCTCCTTCAATAATTTCATCACATTCATCCTTCACTTCGCAATAATACATGTATTCAGCTCCAACGCTCGGCTTGCAGAACATTTAACATGTCGGTACTTGTTCTGTACATCAAATAACTTTTTTTTTAAATAATTAAATAAAAAATAAATAAATAAATAAATAAAAAAATTCAATGTGTTAACGATTAGTTCGGTGTTTTCGCGCTACGAACATTTTTGTCGACGCTTTTGGAATACAATGTTAAAGTCACAAATCAAGTAAGTTCAAACTAAACTTTTTTTTATATAAAAAAAAATTATTTAAAATTATTGAAAGCTATTTCGTTATCTTATCTTTTTTTTTTTCTCTCTCTCTTTTTCTTCTAACTGTATTTTTAAATTTTCGAATAAATTCAAACGTTTGATGGAACAAGGTTTGAGGCGCCCAGTTTCAAAGCGATTAAGTTCACTTTTTTTCGAAAAAAATGCAAAAAAAAAAAAAACAGTTTAATTAACAGTTAATTTTAACTTTACAGTTACATATTATTCTTCTAACATGCTTCATGGCGAATCGAAGATGATCAAAATCACTAAACTTTTTTTAAAAAAAAATTTTTTTTCTAAACTTAAAAATAATTCATTAAATATTTTGTAACCATGCCCTATTTTTAAAACTTAATACAAAATGCAGTTCACAATAAATTTGTTGTCAATTATCTCAAAAGAATGATTTTGTGGACACTACCGTAGACCACTTTGGAACTGGGCGACTCATTTATAAATATTCACGCCCAAAAGTAAACGGAGTTTTGATAAATTGTAATCAAATTAGTCACGTTTTCTTTGATTTTCGAAATTTTTACTACAGTAATATTAATTTTATATAGGGTTTTCCTACATGTGTATATAGCAGTTTAGTGACGTCACAGCCTCGTATTTTCGTTTATCCGGCCTTGAACCAGGCCGGCTGCCTCACCCCTATACACATTTAGTTCAGGCCTCTAACAATAATAATAATTTTTTCTTCAATCTCAAATATTTTTCTAGCTTTTTTAGATGAATCTGCGGTGTGGAAAATTAAATTTGAGTGAATAAATAAAGAGATGGTTGTCATAGCAACACAACACTTGTCTTTTTTTATTTGGATAAAAATCGATTGATAACCGCACAACAACTTATAAATCTCCCGCAAGTTTTTTTTCTTTTTTTTGCTCACTTAGCTTGATATAATATTTCAATTCTCCCCACTTATTATTTTTAATTGAAAAAATTACTTTTAAAAAAATTTATTTTTAATAATTTTATCGAATCATTTTTTTTCGAATGATTATTTAAATACGGCATTAAAGTAAATAATTATGTTGTGAAAAGTTTTAAAGCGGTAACTCAGAACTTTTTCTGGGAAAAAATATTTTCATCTACATGTAGGGGTATATAATACAGTATATTCAATTTACATTATTTCCTTTTAAAACCAAGTTCAAAATTTTTTTAAAATTTATCAACGCTTGTGTAAAAAATTAATTTCATTGAATTCTTATTTAGAATTTGTAATATCGCCATAATAAATGTAAAAGTTATAGAAAAGCACATTTTATGAATTCATTAAACATAAATCTTAAAACTAATTGATTTCTAAATATAGCAGTTCTCGGAATAAATTGCGAATTTTAATGACCCATAAAACATTTTACTGTACTTTAAAAAATTTCAGTTTGTCTTAAAATAATATACTATCGGAACTGAAATAGAAAGCTGAAATACAGTACAGTCTAGCATGGTTATAACGCGCCCCGGTGTAACGCGAATTGGATATACCGGTACCGCGGATGTTACCATGTTCTCCGCTATATCGCTCAGGCATCCACCATATCCCCGACCACCAGCGTTATAACGGGGCTACACTGTAGTTTAAAACTTTCGGTACGGTAGGCCTACATTATACTGTACAGTATTACAAAGTCTTCTCCTACTCCATAATAAACGCAACTGGAATTCAAATAAATCATAATAATAACATTCTAAAATTCAATTTCGTTATCCTTCAAAATAATAATTATAAAAATAATTAATTGATTCAAGGCACCCAATTCACAACTCATAGAGCTCGCGGCACTGATGTTGAGAACCGCGTTGTTAGACTAACCAAAAAAATTAAATAACATAAATTTCGGTACTTTAATCTTTATTTCGGCTTAAATCAAACCATTTATTTTCACTTCAAAGAGAGAGAAATGATTTTTTGGCTTCCTCGATATAATAAACATTTGTAAAAGTAAAAAAAAAAGTTTATTTTTCTTTGTATACTCGAACACGGTTTTGAAATGTCTGAAAATTTTGCCGCCGCCGTCGACGCATAGCGTTCACTTTTTTTTTTATTTATATTATTGCAAACCTACGTAATGCACGTTGGAGTAATGGCCACTCCTAGTCAATTTCAAATGAAGACCGCCACTGAGAGGCGCCATCTTGTTTTGTTTGCTCACAATCCACTGTCGCCGACTCATCAACACCCCCCCCCCTCCCCCCTCGCCTTTAATTAAACCCAACATAAATTTTACTCAATCATTTTATTGCTCACAACATTTGTTATTTGTTTACACAAAACTTTTATAATTAATTTTCAAAAAAAAAAAAAAAAAACTTGAATGGCACAAAATAAAATAAATTCTACCGGTAGTTAATTAAAAGTTAAAACTTTCCATGAATTCTTAAATAGACAAATGGCGCCTGCTAAAGATACTGTCAAATTTCAAATTAATAAATACATTCACTTTAAATTAAAAAGTGAAACTGTTTTGTAGTGTTGAAATTTCGTTAATATTAAATACAATACTGTATAGCAAAAACTGACAGTTAATTTGATAAGATTTGTGGCAACGGGGGGGGGGGGGAGGTGTTTCCGCTTTCGATTTGTATTCCAGGAACACTTCTATAAATCTAGTTTAATTTAATTTGCGTCTTATTCTGAACTCGTTTCGTTATAAGCATGATGGGTCTAAAATTTATCTTATTTGGAAGAATTTAATTTTATTTGAAAGAAGGAAAATAAACTCTTTTTGAAACCAAAATTTAAATTCAGATTTTAAGACATTCTGTAGCAATCAAATATAAATAATTTCTAAAGGGATATTTATTTTATCCTAAATTTTAGTATCAGCTTTCGTTATTTTGATCATAATAATTATTATATTAACCGGATGAACTTAATTCCATTTCGTTAAATGGAGACATTTTTCCGAAAGCTATTCAATGCAATAAACAATCAATTTTACTTTGTAAAGAATAAATTTTTCAAAAAATAAAAAAATTTAAAATAATTTCCGCTAAACTGAAATTTCATTAATAAGAACATGAACGTTGCAAGCGCCATTAATTTTCGTTCAATTATCGTTTCACTAAACAAAAAAGCAATAAAATTATTTTTCCCAGTCAAATCTAAAAAAAAAAATTCTTATTGTTTTCCATCTCGTCAATTTCAATTGTGTACTGTACTTTATTATATTTGTGCAATTTTACAACACTTTCTCGTTAAATGCAGATGTTTATTTTCTGAATTTTATTGTCTCCATTGCGTTATGCCAATGCTCTATTGTTCTCAACATTTTTTTTTTCTCACTCACTCTTAATTATAATAATGCTTTCCGTATACCCAGACGTCGTCAGTCAATTTTTTTAAAACCCAACAAAGGCGAAATTTCACGGGGCACCCGACATTTGTCAATGTTCCTAATTATAATAAGACTGAGTTGACGCGCGAGGCCCCAATCACCTTGCATGCAAATGTTGATACAACGAAAATGTATACATTCTGCCTTAATGGTCCGGAAAAACTCATAATTGTAATGAACTTAAGTAGAGTGAACTGTGAACAATGTGGACCAACTTTCAAACGCCATAGCGCCAACTTTTGACACCTTCTGACGTTATAAACATAATTTTCAATTGATTGATTACGTGTAAAACTAAGATTTAAACCAGTTTTTTGTTTGTTTGTAATTTCATGATTTAAACAATTTTCGATATAACGAGACGAAAAAAGCTACCATGAATTTCGTTGAATCGACATTCGGCTGTTTGGCGCAAAGGAATCGATGGAGTAGCTCTGAGTGGCATCCCTGTATTGGGTGTGGCTTTAAGAGCGGAGGTGTGGGAGGGTTGAGTGAGAGGTGAGTGGGAGAGGATGTTAGATCACGCCCAAAGAATTTTGACTATGAGAATTATTTTTGACGTATGGGTGGATATTATTCGCTGGAGGTCAATGAGTTGGCTCACAAAAAAAAAAAAATTAATAACATTTTATCACCATTCAGGTCCCTTCCAAATATAATTTTTTAAAAAAATAAAATCTAAATTTAACGAAATAATTACGAACTATCTAAATGCATTAAGTTAAATGTTAGTTCAGCCAAGTTTCGATTCAATGAATACAGATTTACAATCAAATGACTATGACGAAATGTGGTGTAACGAATTTTCAGTTTTGAAAAATTAATTTGAATGTTATTCTATTTTGTTTTTCGAAATACGTCCACACTAGAACGTCATAAGCATTAGAGTTAAGCATAAGAACGAGGGAAAAGCTAAAGCGCAAACTCTCTATTACAGGTATTACACTTGTACAGTGTACAATGTTTAATCCAAGTGGGGGCCACTAAAAGAACTTTAATAGGAAGGACAAATGGGCTATTAACGTCCACACAATGCCCTTTTTTTATTTCGTTCAAAAACCGACCTGTCCACACGTTGCCATGACATTGCATTATAGTCAACAATAAATTCGATTGTTATAACTCTTCGTTAATTGGTCTCGTGAGACTCTTTACCAAACATAAATAATTATCTGTTTAAATGTTTCTCAAAATTGAACGAAAAACGAGAGGTCGCATTAGGTAGCCAACCTTCTTCTAAAATATTTTAAATGTGATTGGTGGAATTTTGATCTAGTTCAGTTCTTGAGATTAAAACATTAAACTCGCTTTCTGTGGTTAATATAGCTCTTAATTTTTCCGATATGGCAACAAAACTACAAGGTGAACTGTCATTGTGATTTACTAAAAGTAACCAAAAGCGTTCAAGTTAAATCGGAAGTTAGCCTCATGAGTTTCGAACGCTTCCTGTTGGTTACGGTAAATAATATCATTCTGTAAATGTCCCATATAATACAGTAATAAAATATACAGTGTCTCCTTGCCAACATAACAAACAAAATAAGTCTGGATATCTTTTTATGTCGAATTATACCCAAGATAAATTAAGCCTATAAAAATTAAAATGTCATAATTTTAGATTTGCAAAAAGTTTAAATTTTTCTTTTTTTATTTGTTGCCATAAAATAACATGCATTAGACCAGTAATAAAATTTGTTGATTTTTTTTTTATCACTATTATTAATTTTATTATCGCAACTCTTATAAGTGTTTTGATCGATTTCCATGGTCTAAACACCGTGTAAATCAGGCAGACATGTACCTTTATAATTGAGGGAGCACGTACTGTACAATAAAAACTTAAAATAACGCTTCAAGAGAAACTCACTTAATGCAAAAAGCCATTTTACAACTTTATTGCGAAGCTTCACAAAATTATTATAGAAATACTTTTTTTTTTAACTGTCATTTTAACAACTACCGGTATTTTTCTTAGATTATCATTATTAATATTAGCAGTAATCATTTTTATATTTCGTTATTACCCAATGATCTATCTATATTTAATCCTCCTTATACGTACACAAATTTCACTGTCAACAAAAGAATAAAAGGCTAGAAAGAAAAAACCGACACAATTATGACAAATTTTAAAACTCCCTGAAGTTTTGATCTTATTCTACAATTCAAAAATGTTCCACGAAATGTAATCTAGTTTTGTAAAATATATTTAATCCCCATTAAAAATTTAAATCTAGAATCTAAATTAAGAAATTCGTATGACCTAATATTTCGTTGCCGCCAGTTCATGTTTACAACTACACGTACATGTAGCTTCAGTAAATTTTGTTGTACCGAAATCGAGTAGGCTAAGCTTCAACTATTAACTTAAACAATAATTGTAGAGGTAGAATAGAGCTGATACATAATCAAATAGTAGGGCACATAAATTTTAATAATTCCGATAACTATATTTCATATGATTCTGAAATTGATTATATCTTAGAATAATGATTCGTCAACAAAGTTCATAAATTAGTGGTTGAGAAAAGTAAATTCAAGTAAATAATTGAATTGACATAAGTAGCAGCCACGCCAACCAACATTTTTTATTATACGGTACTGTATAAATAAAGGTTAATTACATTTTTAATTAAATTATAAAGCTACAGGTATATATTTTTAGTACCGTAATGAAAACAAATAAACTTTTCCAAATTTAATACATGTATAAAGTTACTGCTACCAAAATCAATCAACTAATTTAAAAAAAAAAAAAAAAAACATTTATTGAATACTGTATATTATTGTAAACAAAGTCCTAAACTTTCCATTTACAAAACATTACCAACATTTCGTACCTTAAATAATTTTCAAAACTAATTAACAATTACAATTTTTTTTTTTTTTTTGTGATCTGACGTTTTATAATTTTATCCTTATACTGCACAGTAGCCTACTACAACATTTATTTTTTTTTTTTTTTAAAAAAAACTTTTCCAATTGAACTGTTGTTCGAAGCTATTTGAAACTTTAGAAAAAAATGTTTTGAACAATTTTAACACTCTTTTTCAGAACTAATAAAATATTTTCCGGTCTAATAAAATAATTTTCGAACTAATAAACTATCTTTCTAAACGCTTGACAACACTTTAGAATTCTTTCTTTATCAAACAAACAAAAAAAAAAAAAAAAAGGGAAAAGAAAGAGAAAAAAGATGAGTAAAAGATATGTTAACAAGGTTTACAGCCAAAGGGTGGAAATACCTGCACTAATTTGCGGTGGTGCCACGCGCATGCGCACGACTTTAATTAGGACCTTTTGTGAGTAACTTTTCCTCCCACCTCCCCCCCCCCTCCCATTTTCCCTCTTGTTAATTGAACCAAGGCCTAGAGTTAAAAATATTTCTCGATGGTTTCCGTCGTCCACGTCCAAATTGGACCACACGTGAATTGTTGAACGTGAGAGAGTCATCAATTGTTTCGAAAGAATTTTTCCAGAAAGCTTTTTTTATATATGTATATTCTAGTTGATTGGTGAAGTTGATAACACCTACTTCTCTCCCTCACTCTAACCCTCCTTACCCTCATCTTCCTTTAGCACTCACGTGATTTCGACTTAACGATGAGGTGACTTTAACACACCCTTAACTTCAAACGCCATCTTTAAGTTAAACGCCGACTTCAAAATGTTACACTTGAAAATGCAGTACAGTAGTATATATATATTTTTTTCTTCTTTTCTTTATTATTTATTTTTTCATTTGGAGTTTTGTTGTTGTTTGGTCTACGATGCGCACCACGCGCACTTCTCACACCAGACTACTCACCAGAGGGCGTTAAGTAAGATGCATTTCTAGCATTTTTCGATGGGGTTTATTTTGGGTCGGAAGGAAATATTTGTCATCGGATGAAGGGAGAAACTAGGATGGAGAGAGAGGGGGGAGGGAGATAATTTAACACTAATTAATCTCATTAGTTCGCTTTTAACATCTTTTTGGTAGCTTATTAACAAATTATTCATTTCTGCCATTTATTAAAACTTGAAAATGAGATTAGAATTTTATCGAATTTACGATAAGTCAAAATCATAATTTTGACTGATGAGCTTAATTAATTATTAAAACTGTAAGGTAATAATTAATTTTTCGGTTTTACTGTTTCTCATTTTCAGTTTTGTTTCTTACTTTTTAAACTGCATTTATTTATTTTCTAAATAAACTCTACTTGGTTTTGGATTTTTAAATTTTTCTGCTTATTTAGGTAATTATTCATCCTTTTCAACTTTTTTTACTTTTTTAACAACAATCGTAAATTTTCTATTAAACGCCTTTTACTACTATACTTATAGATTAGGAAAAACAAAAATTGAAAAATTAATTTGTAAAATAAGTAAAAAACTGTTGTTTGTGGTATTTTTTTGCTTAAGAATTTAAGATTATGAATTGTCAACAATTAAGGACCGGTATTTTTAATGTAAAATAACATACCACAATAATAATTCTTCTACAAAAATTTATTTAAAACTAAAAATCATATTTATTAAATTCAAAAAGATAACAAATAAATAATTGCCAATAAAACAAAAACAAAAAAAAAACGAGATCGAAATGTTATTTTCTTCTATCCAATTAATCGGTTTTTTGACCTATTCCTGTTTTCCTTCTTCATTTAATTATTCGACATTATGAAGAATATAAATATTTAAAGAATTCTTAATCTCAAACAAATCTAAAATGGTAATTGAGATTTAATAATAATATCATTTTTTTTCCCTATCCATAAAATTTCATGAATGTCAAAGTCGTTAAGTGAGCAAAAACGAGAAAGGAAAAAGAGAAGAAAAAAAAATCATTTTCACATTCCTCACCTAATAATAGCAATAATTTATAATTCTTATCCACTTTTTTTTTCAAGCTTTTTTCTTTCGAATAAATCATTTGATACTATCTCACTAACAATAAAATTGAATATTTGAGTAGTTGACAGCAAAAAAAAAAAAAAAAAATCATCACCAAAAAAAAAACTCAATTTAATAATTTAATTTTTTTTTTCTTTCTTTTAATTAAAAAAAAGTGAGTCGAGAATGAGGACTTAACATGCAACATAAATGGTAACAACGCCGATCGCCACCAGGTGGACGAGAGAAGACATAATGGTGAAATTAATTGCGGACGAATGCCTAACTGACGACAGAGACCGGAAGTACTACGCTGACAACTATACCTGTTGTCCCCCACCATTATTTATACTGGTCATCACTCTCATTGAGGTCAGTTTTTCTATTTATTTATTAGCTGTCAATCATTCTGCATCGTAAAGCGATCCTTCACTTAGTATAGATTTTAGAAAAGTTATTTGCACGCGAAAAGATAAATTTCAACGTGGCCATTTTTAACTACCTGACGGACATAGCTACAGTATACCCTCGTCAAATCAAAATCGAATTAATACAGTGAACTTCCGGATTTTAGGCGGAAGAAAGTATAATTTATTTTATTTTTTGTCGTCATAATAAAAATCGCTTAGATAAATTATTTTTATACAGTATTTTCCTCGCTATTTTATCTGTAAAAATTTGTCAAAATTTTGTTTTTAAATCTATTTTCAAAAATCCGGGGGCTTTATTTAAAAGATAAAATTAGTTAAAATTATAAAAATGCAACTCTGTACTGTATCTAAAAAAAAAATTTAAATATTGAAGGACATTTTTTTTTTTAAAAAAAAAAATCATAATGTTAGAATTTGTAAAAATGCTGAACCGAATTTCACCTAAGTAGCGAATAAGAAACAGCTTTGACTGTAAATTTAGTGAACGATCACCTTATTTGTACTTAATTAGCCATTTTCGCTAAAAAATGCATTCTTATTTATTAACTCAGCATGACGTCATCGCTTTGTAATCGACTTGATCTCACTTTAAAACAATTATTTTTTTTCTTCCCTCTTTAACTTTAAGTAGGTCCATTTCATATTCTTAGACGATGACACTTGACTTTTTTAGCTTAACAAGCGCCGAACAAAAACAAAAATGGACTTCCAATTGCCATCTCATAAAAAAAAAAACCAATAAAAAACGAAAAAACAATAAAAAAAAATTGCAACAACTGCAAACACGTTTTCTATCATTTCAACACAGAAAGATCCTATCTCATTCTTTAAAATTAAAAAAAAAAAAAAATTCGCAAGGGAAAAACCGCTTAAAACGAAACTAAACTCACCACAAAAAAATTGCTTCTTAATTCTTCAACGGAAACTATTACAATAATGTTTAACTAAGTAAAATTTAATCTGTAGGAATCGTTTAAAACGATGTTATTTCGGTTTCATAGAAAAGATTTGTCATATTTTGTTATTTTTCTCGCTTTAACCAACTTGTTGCCTAGAAAATATTTCTTTTTTTATAATCTTCATCTGGCTTTTATAAATCCGGTAGCAAATAAATAAAAGATTAGTTGTTTTAAACAATTTTCATGGTGTGAATTCTGAAAACTGTTTATGATAAAATCTATTCGTTTTCAAATTTCCCCTCTTTGAAAACCCGCTCAAAACAAAACTTCTATCAATTCAAATAAATATTACTATGTTTTGTAAAAAGTATAAACCAAGTTTAGCCGAGGTCATTTGATAATATTACATTTATGGCTGCATTACTCCGTTATCAGGACTGTAATGAAATCAAAACAGCAAAAACGACTTGTTTATATCTTTAAACTTATAAACAATGATGCAAATATTTTCGTCTTTATTCCAAAACCCATCAATTATAATCGCTTTAAAATGTTTCTACAATATTAATGATTATTAGATATTCAATTGACTTTTAAACAAACTGCTGAAGAATCTACAGCAAAATAACAATGCCTGCGCCTTAGTAGTTATTAAATTCGTCTTAATCAAGTTTATTTTGGTATTACAAAAAGGTTTAAAAGGTTATTACTAAAACTTAAAAATTTGTCTTAAATAAAATTTTGTTTTATTCTATTTTTTTTTTTTTTTTTGTAACAAAAGAAAATGTGTTAAAAGTTACTTATGCTTTCATTTTGTTCGCTCGAGCAAACACCTTAAGAAGTTTTATAAGGGTATAATTTGGACCGCTTCCGGTGTGAGCCACGCGCCACCTGTCGTTCGCCGAAAATCCAAAACAATTTCCGCTTTGCTAACTGTGCGCGGTGAGCAGAGGTGAACGCGCATGCAATATAATTACAAGTGAAGCGGGGCACGTGCTCACTTAATGAGAGCGAGCGTGTGTGTGTGTGCTATGATAGCAGACGATGCAGTCAAGAAAAATGCGCTCAACCGCGACAACATATCCTGTCCCAATTTCATTTTTACATCAATTTGATGCTTTTATGCATCAAATAAGAATCAAAAGTCGGTGTAGCGAATATAATCGGGAGACATATTAGCCCTTTACGTTTCAACGGCGCGAGCTCTTAATTACACCTTTGTTTTTTAATGTGAAACGAGTCAAACCAAAACATTCTTACACAATAGAAGTTAAAAATGCAAAGAAAAAATACATGCAAGAATAGGCCTAGTTCATTTTCCACTTTAAAAACTGCATGTATTTTAAAGTACAGGTCATCTTCCCCGCGTAACATCTAACATCCCGATAAACTAATTCCAAATTTTCATTATTCTTTGCAAATTTCCTTTTTATTCAAGTTACATTCAAGTTTCCCTAATACAAACGCAAATAATCTTGCCGAGTTAAAAATCTAAAACAAAAACATATAAATGGAATTTATAATTAAACTTCATTAAAAAAAACTTCAATAAGCCAGTTTCCATAATTTTATAATCTAAATTCTAATTTCAGACCTTCTAATTTTTTCGACAAACTAAATTCTAGGCCAGCAAAAAATTTAATGATGCTAACAAGTTAACTTTTCATTAATTAAAAGTATCTGGCCAGCCACTGTCCGGCATTCAGGCTCTATGCCTGCTATGGCTATCTATTGCTAAGTTAAGCCGTTTGTTATGTGCCTTAAAAATAAATAAAATAAAGCGTAACATAATATCCAACAAATTAATGCACTATTTCAATTACGAGGGTAGGCTGATAAGTAATGCCTCCACCTCCATATCTTTTGAACGGATTGGAGCACTGTCTTCAAACAA
>JAQGAZ010001198.1:0-34535 GCA_034692225.1 Polydesmus complanatus | reverse complement strand
TGAAAGTAGGGAATAAGGTAGGAATGTTTTTGGCCATTCCTTAAAAGTTTGATTTTTATGACTTACAACCTTTTGCAAATACCACGACGAAATGGACTAGTCATACTTAAGCTCGTCTTAAGGGCAAAGAAGAGGGAGAAAAACAGTGAGTCATTATCAGTTGAAATAATTTTTTTAAAAAAATGTAAATAAAAACATTTAAAACAGACTTTAGCTTATAAAGTTTTATGTACGTTAAATTATCAATTAAAATTACAAAAAGCTTGAAATTAATATTTATACAACTTAATAAAAAAATTCATATTACAAATAAAATAAAATGCAACGCCATAGGCTACTAGTTATTTAGCTTCCTATTAACCGTTAAATAGGACATTATTGAATACAGTAGTACCAAATCAGATAATTAAATGTAATTATGTCATTATACGTTATGGTTCACTATAATAATATACGTAATTATTACTTAAATAATTCATTAAAATAAGTTGTCAAATGAATAGCATATTAATGAAAGCAAATATTATTTTCAATAAATTATTGTTCTAATAAATTGGTTCAAAAGAAGAATGAGAACGGTCCAATTGACGCGAGTGCAATTAAAAGTCCAAGCGCTGTTACCTGGACGCTGTTTCATCGCTGGTATATCGTGTGGTAAGCGATGGGGTAACCTAGCCTGTATTTTCTCAAAACCTTTTGCTAAAACTTTGTTGACTTCTCTTAACAAGGGCATGGGTCCTTTTTTACACTTGTTAGAAACGTCGTCATTATCCACTTGAAAGACAAAGATTCCTCCTAATTGATTGTCTACGGCATACTCAACCTATTATAAATTATTTTAATCGCATTGCAAAAACTGGTATAACAATTTTAAATAAATATAATTAAAAAATAAATGCAAAAAGGTTTTTGATTGCCTTTTGAGAATTTATTTTAAAATTTGACTGGCAATATTATTGCAAAACTTTTATGGAGGAATGGCTTTGTCTTAATTTTATTTATTTATTTATTTTTTTGCTACAGGTATTTCTAACAAATTAATTATATTAATAATAATTAAATAATTGATTTTTGCCAGATTTAGTCCAAATTACATTAAATTTTATAAAGTTATTTTGTTAAATTGGGTTACCATATGCAATTATTTAGAATATTATCGTTTAATAGATGGTGTGTAGCTTTTATTTATTGTAT
Organism: Polydesmus complanatus; assembly: GCA_034692225.1. Classification (NCBI taxonomy): domain Eukaryota; kingdom Metazoa; phylum Arthropoda; class Diplopoda; order Polydesmida; family Polydesmidae; genus Polydesmus; species Polydesmus complanatus. Next base: position 33,341 of record JAQGAZ010001198.1, on the reverse strand, counting down.
ACCCTTACTGTACAACTATAACAACTATAATAAAGAAAATTACGGAATTAAAAAATAGTGTCATATTTACTTTTTCATTGACACTGCGTTCGTTTTCAAAATTGATCCAAAGTTTATCTTTATGAGCATACGCTACTCGTTGTTCTGCATCCCAATACATTGTCCAATTAGTCCAATTCCATTCACATATCTATACCAATAATGCAATTAATTACACTGTTTTATTTTGAAAATAATCAAGAAATGTGCAGTGGTCTCCTCTTTAATCTGGTTTTAATCGACCACTAATGGTAGCTTTTGACCTAAAGACTGTAAGTCTATTTTCTGTTTTTCACCTCTGCTCTTGCAAATATAAAATACACAAGTTTATCACTGCTTATAATACAAAAATTGTTAGTGAATCTATTTCAACATGACCATTGCACATCCCAAAAGATTAACTTTTGTCTGTACGTTCTCATAGTTAATAAAACCCTCATTTGGTCCTGGATATGCCTTAACTCCCACAGTTTTTTTAGATCTCGTCGTCTTTTCTAAAACAAATTGGTAACCGAAGAAGGGCACTCCTAGATTGATTTTTCCCCTGTTAGCACCAAGTTCAATAAACATTTGAATTGTATTATCCTGTTTGTGTTGTAAGATAGAGTTATTGGCATTAATTAGAGTGTAAAGTCAGAATTTTGTAATTATTTACTTACAATGTTATTAGTTTTGTCCCTTTCATCGTTTCCTGGATAAAGTGGGGAATTAAAACCGGTTTCATTTTCCCATGGACCGTGGTAGTCATGCGTTAGTATATTCATGTGGTCAACAATGCTAAGCACAAAAGCATTTGCTCATTATCATTATTTTTGTTCAATTTTATCGATTTTATACTTGGATATTTGAGCTACATCGTAAGCTCTTCGAATTAAATACGGCGATTTCGAAAGTGAAGTTGTCAAAACCCATTTATATTTTACAAATTCTGATTTTAATTCCTGTTAGAAAATACAACTTTAAATTATTGTGGTATTATGTGGTATATTGATTTTAATGTCATTATTTACCTTAAGCAATTTTAAAAAGTTATCTTTATCCTCAGCTTTTCCTCCTCTCTCTGTTGGATATGACCAAGCAATATCAACACCATCAAAATTATAATTTCTGATTTTAAAAAAATAGATTTACATAAGATTTTAAATTACCGATAAAACAAACTTTTAACAAATAAAAAAATTGTTTCAAAAAAGCAAGAAAGGATCCCCTATAATTACACTTTGAAAACTTTTGTTTATTGTAATTCCACAAATGAATTAAAAAAGCATTTTTGAATGAATAGAAAGTTCAAACTTATATTTTTTACCGTACAAATTTAGTCACACTATCAATAAAAGATTTTCTCTTTTCCGGTGTCGAGGCCATTGAAGAGAACTTAATTGATCCTTCATTCCAACCGCCAATTGAAACCATTATTTTTAGATGAGGAAATTTGACTTTCAAATTGACAATTTTTTTTAATCCTCCTTTTTAAAATAAATTTAAAGTTTATAGGTGATTTATTTATAATTGAGTAGCACAGTCACATTGATTTAGATGGTTATATTACGGTTTTACCTGATTCTCCTCCATCCTCAGAGCTCAGATCCCTTGAGGGATCGGGGCTAGCAATTCCATTGGAGAGAGGATCGATCCCGACGTACGAATAGATGAGGTGAGTACATAAAAAAGGATCAATCATCGATTCATCAATGATATTAGTTTCGTGGTAGGTATTAACCCAAGCGGCAATGCTACACATTACCGTACTGTCATGATGAGCAACTATAATTACAGTATTTTTAAAAAAAATATATACAGTACTGTATTACACGGAGTTTTCCAGAATAATGCTTATACACTTTGACAGAAGATATCTCTAGACGTTTTTCGAATTACGAGCGGCTTATAACAACTACCGGGTGTCCGAGAAAGCACTGAACGATAAAGAATTGCAATAAAAAAAAAACTAGCCAAGCTAAAAACTTAAAAATAGTGTCATTTTAAAGAAAAACTCAGAGAAATTATTTTTTTTTACCCAAAAAACTCTTTCAGTTTCTCTTTAAAATGACACCAGTTTCAAGTTTTCAGCTTTGCTAGTTTTTTTTTTTATTCCAATTCTTTATCGTTCAGAACCCTCATGGATACCCGGTATACATGTATGCAGTAAGATGATATTTTAAAAGATGACATTACAGTAATTATATGGAAATACTGTAGATTGGAAAAATGATAACAAATTTACCTTTTCTTTGTTAAATTTTGACAAAAATAAATTAAATTTATCCATTTTCTTTTTGAAAAAAAAAATCAGTTGAAAAGCATTGTCTAAATTTTCCATTAGAAGTGATGAACATAAATTTTGTTTGACTGTCTCCGAATACATTTTGATGCGAGAAAAATGCAATTAATATCGTCTTTTAAAATAACATCGTACTACATTTTACTACAGTATATTAATCTGCACTGCTCTAAGTTTGAAATAAATCCAGTAATATCCCGTCAAAATGGGTATACAATATTTTGAGTCACTCTATATTTAATTAATATGCAAACCAAAAAAAATAACTCTAAGCATATAATATAACACAACACACAAAATCTTAACTCTTGCTAAAAGCATTACATTAGTAGTTTGTATTAAGAGTTAGGCTTACTGTTGTAGATTTTTTCACTTCCAAAAATACCGCTTGTATTAAGATAAAAAAATATCATTAATATTAATTTTTTAAGGACGAAATTGCTTATAATCGTATCCATTATCATTAATTTATGCTAACAGTATGTTTTCTGTTGATTTTGCTTTATTAATCTTTGTAATATTAAAAATTATTCTTTTAACTTCTTTCACCATTTCCCGTCACAAGCGTATTTATGAGTAGTTTCCGTCCATTACATCCTTGATAGTAAACATATACGAGTACATATACCCAAATATAATACCGTACCGGTGCAGGTTTATATGTAACTTTTTTTAAATACATGTAAATTAGTTTCTGTTAGATAAATAAATTTTAAGTTATACTGTATCTCCAATGGTAAATTAATGATATCAATTGAATTGACGATTTCCCTTTAATTAATAATTATTCTAAGTGATCTTTTTTTTTTACAGTTTTTCATCGTCTACCAGGCTCTTCCTGGCGGACATTACCAATCAATATTCTTTTAATTAATGCGCTCATTTAATGTCTTTCTTTCCGTTTATAAGGTTGTTTTCTTTTTGGACGGTTTCGAGGTTCTCTTAAAACTTCTTTGTTAATAATTTTTACTACTGGATGTTGTAATTTATTTTCATGATTTTTATTATCTGCGGTAATTATCATGACTGTTTTAAGTAATTTTTATAGATTTTTGTAGCTTAGTTTTGCATTTGAAAGTTGATGTTCTTAATTATTCTTTTTCTTGATTTTGTACCTATTTAAGTGATCACTTAAAAATAAAATAATTTGCGAAGTCGATGTGCCTCGATCCTGAGCATCCGATATTAAACACAAATCAATAGAAAATAAAATTTTATAGTACGCGCATTACTATTTCAGATAAAAAAAAAGCTTGGAAAACCATGGAAATAGGTGCTTCAACTGCACCAAAGTACTATTGATTGTTAATTGATCCGTAAAAAAAAATAATTGTGTCACTCGTTCGAAGGACCCTAATTCTAAACAATACGAGACGACCTCTGCCAACTATATAATTATCTTTCTCCGTTTAATTTTGGAATGTCCACGTCCGCGCATCATTCGACGCAAATATTTTTATTACGCTTATCCCCCCCTCTTTTTAAAAATTGCCATGACGTCACACGGTTGGCCCTAGCAACGTCGACAACAAAATGAGATCGCACGTGGTTTCGCTCGATATTCGCACCTGTCCATAGGTAGCGCTCAGTTCTCGGCGTGAAATTGATTTGAGCGACGCAAATTGTATCCACTTTCGCTCTCAACCATCGATCTTTACCCGCATGTGACGTCATCCGCATTTACATGTGTGTGTCGGTCCTATCAGCGTCACCCGTGCATAATAGAAATAGCTGTAACGGAGAAGCGTCACGAATTATCGCCAAGTGTCCTTTCGCTCGACAATAACAAACATAATATTATCATTATCCTTCATAGTAGTGGTCAACGGCGGAAGTGTACGCGGGAATAATGGGAACGCAAAATGTTACAGGTAAAAACAGCTATTTAATTTAGAAAAAAATATGTTAATTTTAATTGATTTAAACTGTTGTTTTTGATAATTTCTATGGCGACAAAACTAATAATTCATCACGTTTGACATATAAACTCTATGAGGGAGATGTAAAGGGTCTATGGCCTCTATCCCTTAGTCACTTCTTTTAAATTTAGGTCACTATTGACAAGTTTTTAATCGTCATGTTAAAATTTTAGTGGGCACAATTAAAGTGTTTTAGCTACTAATAGTGTCAATTTTATAATTTTGATGGGAAGGATTAAATTTTGCACGCCAGTTTTAAAGTTTAGCCTTACTATTTCATCGCCAATTTAAAGTTGTGTTGGGCCTACTATTTAAACATTAATCGCTAACTTTCAGTTTTAATCGTATTGTTAAGTTTGAATAATTACATGATAAACTGCAATCATTCAATTGATGGCAAAAGTTTTAATAAATTAATTGCTTGTACGTTTAAGTTCAACAACTTATTCAAAGATACAGTAGTTGCGTCAGTGGCTGAGAAAAGTTAAAACATTGAGCGAGGGACAGACTTTACATTACATTACAAACAACAAAATGGCAACACTAGAGCGAGAAAAGAATAGCACCAGAAATACGCCTGCCGGTAAAAAAATAAAATTTGTGATATCAAATTGGATCATAAGTAATTCCACTATTATTATACTCATAATATACATATAATTATAATATGTAATATTTAGTTTACCTAATCTGTAATAATTCAGATTAAATTAAACTCAAGTTTAAATTTTAGTAGACAAATACTATACTTTCTTATAATTTTTTATAATACATTATAATATTGTATCACGTAAATATACAGTAAATTGAATGCTCACTAGAAAGGTTTATTGAGTGGAAAGCACTTCCCAAGAATCCCAAAGAGTTAATTTAAGCCGCCAGTTTAAAAATTTAGCTTACACTATTTTTAATGTTTAGTAGATAGATAAAATCTTAATACGGTAGTAGATATCAAGTTTAATAAGAAAATTTTAAGTTTTAATCTTCTCGGTAAGGACCTATCAATCAATCTCTCACTTTAACAAATTGTCTAGCTCAGCCTTTCATTATGTTAATACAGGGTTCAGTGACACCTGATACCGAATCACGCATCGATATATCGATTGCACAATTTGAATAATCAATGAAGCTCTTGCATTAAGTATTAAGATAATTCGATTAAGACCAATCACAAATTAATAATATAATAATTGTCAACAATTTCATCTTCGTGATTTATTTACGACTTCATTGATGATGACGTCACAAACGATACACACTTAAATTCCAAGAAAAACTTGTATAGAAATCGTTAAGATCGATAATAAAGTTTAGTCGTCCAGGAAACACCCACCACTTATGTCCGTAACAAACACTAAATAAATGAATGAGTGGCCGGCATTTGAAAACAACAAAACTATTTTTTTATATATATAATATACTCGTACAGCGTAAACAAAAAACAAAATAATTATGGATTATAATCGGAAGTATAGTAGGTGACGCAATTGATTGGCGCATAACTTAATAAGGACAAACGACGAGTGATGATGGGACAAATGAAGCTTAACCTAACTAAGTCTGTAGGGGCTGGTTACGGTGTCCTAATGAGGTCTCAAACACGCGAAAATATCGATCAGTGTTATCGATTGCTTCTATTTTTTAAATATATGAACGCGTTGCAATCAAATAATTAGGAATGACGAAATATCACGCATGCGCGGTTTCAACAAAACTATTAATCCATATAAATAATTTAACTTTTTTTTTTTTTTTGCATTTTAATCGCAGATCCCACGCTACATCGCGTCAAATAACTTAAAAATAACTCTTTTAACGTAAACAAAATGGCAGCTACTTATAATTGGTTCATCAATGCGCTTATGATTCTGTGCATCGCTACACTTGCTCAAGGTAATTATAATAATATTTTACTTATTAAGCGAAATAACTATGGAAGTATTCTTGTGTCTCACGACGAAAAACAATAAAAAAAAGTGTGGTTACGGAAGTTTTATTAACTTAAGGCAGGGAACTATTATAAAACTTCCGTTTTGTTGCGAGTCTCCAAATCAATAATTTCTTAGATAATAAAAATTCAAAAGATCTTAGGAAAGCCTCAACAGCTTTGGTAAACCTGCGAAGACATATTTTTTCCGGGGGATAGGGTGGGTAGTAGATGGGAAGGAGTGGGAGGGAGCTTTTGAGGTTAATGAGGTTTATGTATGAAGACAATAATAATTTTATATGTGAGCATTTTGTTGGAAAATGTTATTTTGAAATAGCGGTGCACTGTACTTGATTGTGAAGGGTTTGTTTAATCGGACGTATTTTGTACAAAAATCTAATTAATTTCAGAGATACATTCATTTATAGGTTCCCGTTTCTTAAATCGTATTTTCGTTAACTAATCTTGCTTCAGATTTTATTTATTCACGCATGATTAGAAATTTTTACTTTTCACCGTGGAATATACACCGCGTCCACAAAAAAAAGATTCCCCAACTGAATTAGTATTAAATCCTTTTAATAATTTAAATGTTCCAATGCGACATAAAAAAATTTAAATTAAAGACTTTTTTAACATTGGATTGTTCCATTCTGTGTTTAAAATATTCTCCTTCGGTCTCAAAACACGCAGCAAAATTACTGCAGCTCGCCCCTAACTACTCGTAAGTGTTGTATCTGTTACAGCTTAATCGAATTTGTCTCTATCTAGACTGTTTGTGATGCTTGTGTTGAGGCTGAAAGAGAATATTTTTAACACAAAATAGAACAATTGAATGTTAAAAAAAAGTTCTTAAAAGTAAAGTTTTTTCATGTAGTATTGAAATATTTAGATTATTAAAAAGATTTAATTAATACTACTTCAATTGATTGCACTTGGACAATTTGTGGACACGATGTAAACACGTTTTGTATTACGTAGGTGTTTTTACACAATTTTTCTGGATCATTAAATTTTACTGGAATGTTTTATTTTCAAAACATTTTTATTGAAATATCTTGTTAACAGAAAATTTTCTAGGTTTGTTTCCTTAGACATTTGTATTGATACAGCTTTCACTGATACAGTATTTCTTAAACCATTCTGTGTTGCAACAAATGATTTTAAAAATAAGTACTGAACTTTTTCTAGTTATTATTTATTTATTCATTTTTTTTTTTTTTTTTTTTGAGAACATTACAAGTAGGCTATGCTTTTTTTACTAAAACATTTTGTAGGCCTATCACAGTTTTTTTTTCTGTCACTTTGTTTGATGTAGAACGTTTGGTTTACACAATACAGTGTATTGTACCATTTTTTTATTCAAATATGAATTTATGAAATTTATTGCTCTTTTAAGTTAAGACTTTATAGATATTTTGTTTATCGATATGTTATTTATGTAGGAACATCTTGGCGTATTGCCCGTTGTTTATTAAATAATTAATTCCATATATTTACATCCGGCGAGTAGGAAACGTGCCAACGTTCGATGAGGACACTTCCGGTAAGCAGATTCTGCTTCTTCCAAAAGACACTGCGGTGGGCAGTCGCATTTACCGGTTGAAAGCTTCCGATTCCGACCGTGATTACCCATTGGTCTTTGAGGTCACTTCTCGTTCACCCAAGGACATAATCCGTATGGAACAGATTGGCCAACAGGAAGCGGATGTAGTGCTACTCAAACAGCTCATTAAGGTACGCAATAATTGATCGTTACGGGTGTCCAGAAACATATTTAAATTTTCTTAACCACGAACTAGGTTGGGGACATGTACGTGACTAACATCAAAGTAAAGGACAGCAGGGGAGAGGTGAGGACAATTGCTTCAAAAAACGTACTTGATGAAATCGTTTGATTTTTGCTTTATAGGAAACGGAAATGGCGTTTCGAATTAACGTCACGGAGTCGCGTTGCTCTCCCGACACCGTTTTCGTGTCATATAACAAAACTTACGTAGTCCCGGAAGTAATACGTCAACGTTTTAGGTGCAAATCGAAAAACCCAAATTGCAACTGTCTTTTTCTATTGTTAGAATACGGCAGTGGGGAGTATAATTGGCCACGTATTAGCGAGAAGTAGCGATTACATCAACCGTGACGTCGATCTGCAATTAGAAGGAATGGGACATTTTGAAATTAGCCCAATTTGGGAAAAACCGAAAATAATTCGAGGGAGTATAACGCTGACCGCACCGATGGATTATGAAACGCAAAGTTTCTATTCGCTCACCGTAGCCGCTTATGTAAGTACACTCATGACACGTATTAATAACGATCCGTCAAGGTTATAAGTAGAGAAGTCACGATCGGAAACGTCAAAACTTTGTCACACAAAAATTAAGCTTTCTATGAGTTAATTTTATTCTTTAATCATATTACGTTAACGAATGGTTAAAGTGATTCGCGTTTATTGGAGATTTACAAATTTTAATTGTGCTTTAATATTTTTAATACTTAATTTAATCACCAAAACAATATTTTGTTGCCACAAGATTTTTTTTATTATTTTAATTTGCCGACTTAATCTTGATTAAAAGTTGTAGTGCCGGCAAAATATGCTTTGCTAAATGAAGCTAAATTCCAGCATACAAGAAACAAAATTTAGTCTCACTTAATATTTTTTCTAGAACAAAAATCTAAATTTTTGGTAGCTTAAAAAGTCTGCGCATGTGTGCGATCACAATTTCGTCATAAATTCATCTGCTTTTCTTTTTGTCCTTTATTTTAATTTTTATTTGAGTAACTTTATTTGTTTAACAAACTGAGATTAGTAAAAACGAAGATTGAATAAAAGTAGATTATTGAATGAAAACAAAATAATATATTAAAAGTAGAATACGTTTACTGTATCCACATTTCATTGAACCAACTAGGCTACAGTAAGCCTATTCAATGTTTTGTACAGTGCTATTACAGTGGTCGTGGTTAACTGATGGCGCAGTATTAATTTAGCTCGTCCTGAATACTTTCTTAATTATTATAAAACTAATTGTTTGTAATTTTAGAACGGATACATTGATCGATCGGTGGATACGAGAAACATTGTTTATTTACCCATTTTTATCGTTGTGGCTGATGAGCAGGACACCCCACCCGTTTTCATTCAAATACCAACTGTGGTGCAACTCACCGTCGGTCAATTAGAGGTCTTTTTCAACTTTTAATTTTACTTTTAGAAAAGTGTAGAAAATTATAAAAATTTGTTGTAAGCTAATAAGAAAAACATTACCGTATCATATTAAACCGAAATTTTAACTTTCTATAATGAACATATTCATTATAGTATTAGACTAATTTATTTAAGCAAATACAAAACATTTAATTATTTTTCAAACAATTTAAAATGTTTTGCAAGCAATTTATTATGATTTTAAAAAAACGTAAAATGTTTTAAATATGACGCAAAATGATTGTAAAACAATGTAAAAATGGTTTTGAAGCAAATAATTATTAAACAAATTTCGAACACCTTAATTTAAGGTGTTCGAAAATTTGTAAAAAAAAAAAAAAAATTAAGGTCCATAATATTTTTTTAAGAAAAAGATTAAAACCCATTTAATCAATTAAAATAATTGTGACAAATATGTCCATTAATCCTATTTATCTCTTTTATTAAACATAGAGCTCAATAATTTTTGAAGTGGCGGCTGAAGATGGTGACACAGCTAATAAACGATCCATCAAATACTCTATTGTCAATGGACCTGATTCGCATTTTTTTCGAATAAATTCCACAAACGGAAAAGTGGCAATTGCGAATTCAGCCGTGGATATAAGTAGACAAAATGGCGGAGTAGCGATTATCTTAACTTTACAGGTGAAAACTTAAAATTAACTAAACCAAATTAATCAAAGTCAAACAAAACGATTTGTAGGCGGAGGAAGTAGTGATAGGAGGCGTGGCTGGGGATTTGGAAATAACGAAAAAACAAGTGGTGGTCATGCCCGCCTTTTCTGAAAATTCTGCGCCAAAATTTGCTCAAGCACAATACGAAGCCGAAATTGAAGAGCATGCGCCGGCGTCTACCTACATTCATATGAATGGACCTACACTGATAACTGATGAGGACCAAGTAAAATCAAAGAAATTTAGATAATTTTCAATTAAAAAAATCAAACGCCCAATTAAATTTAAATAATTAATTTTAGGGTTTATCAGGAGCAATCCGATTAAAATTGTTTGATAAAGATAATTTAGTGGATAAAATTCTGGAAATTGAACCACCGGTCATCGTGAATCAAGGAACTTTTCAAATAAAAGTCAAAAATCCCGATCTTTTAGACTTTGAAGTTTTTCATCAATTGCATTTTCAAGTGAGTTAAAGTGTTAGATCAAAGTTATAAAACAAATCACAGCTTAAGAAGTACTCGTACGGTATATGTTGTAAAGTGCTCCGTCACTGCAAAATTTTAAATAATGTCTACACTAAATTTTTTAACAAATGCACTTAAATTACGCCTTCAAGACTGTAAACTAATAATATGCTTGTTTAAGATTGTTGCCGAAGAAATATCCTCCCAAGGATTAAAATCCACAGCGGAAGTGACGTTAAACCTGCGAGACATAAACGACAATGGGCCTCAATTTAGCAAGACTGTGTACGAAGCGACAATGTCCGAAGACGCCAAAGCTGGTGCATTTATTGTCCAAATAACCGCAACTGACCCCGACGAAGGAACCAACAAGAAAATCACGTTCGAATCAATGACAGGCATTGAGGCCAATAAATTTAACTTGGACCGAGAAACTGGACGCATTACCCTAGCGACTTCGGAACACGATTTCGACAGAGAAACGCAAATCGAACACATGTTTACCATCACGGCCACTGACAACGGGTCTCCTCCGCGAACCAATAGCACTCAGTTACTACTACGTCTTGTGGATGCAAATGATAATGCTCCGCGTTTCAGACAAAACGTGTACGAAGTGGTTTTGGTACCCGACATTCCACTCTCTGGACCGGTGCTCAGGCTAGACGTAAGATTCTACTAACATTATTATTATAACAGAATTAGTATTTTCAATAATGCGGAATTTGCAAATTTGTAATTGTAAGGCCCTTAAATCTTATATTACATTTTATAAATAAAGAGTTCTCATTAGAACTCCTGATATTCATTTTTAAATGGAAAATTTTGAAATTAAAACCTAAAAAATTAAATTTTTTTTAACAAAAAATGTACGGTACCGGTAATAGAGTTTCCAGAAATGCTTCCTAAAGTATAAAAACTAACAGTGTAAAAAACTTATAATCTAAACTTCCCAAAATTTAGTTTTTCTGTATACTAGTAAAATTAACATTTTTAAAGCTCGAAAATATTATCATAATCTCAACCGCATATTCTTTTATTAATTACGATAATCTGAATTAGGCGGTGGATGCAGACGAGACAGAAAGCAATAACTCCATGGTTCGTTACGAGTTAATCAGTGGCAATTGGGGAGATGCTTTCGATTTAGACAGAATCACCGGGGAGTTAAAACTACGAAAGCCGGTGTCCGAAGCCTCGAAGCAAACCGGAGAAGAAAACTCGTTAATGGAGCGAGAGGAAGGTGCTTTTACCCTAACCGTCCGAGCTTACGATCTCGGAGTTCCTCATCAGAGTTCTACAGCCACTGTTTACGTGTATTTTAAGGTTATTTTAAACGATAAAATAATGGTCCAAATGTTTTTTAAATGCATTCCGTTATGTACTTTAGAAACCATCATCAGCAATGAATGTAACTATCACTTACATTTATCCCGGAACTGTGAACGACATTAACCAGAAACAAGAAAAAGTGGAGAGGCTACTGGCTCGATTGAATGGCGCGCCCACTCTCATAACAGCGGTGTGGCCCTACGATCCAGAAAATGTTCGCTCAGGGATTCAAAGCCGTTCAGTTTCTAATTCAGAAAAGTAAATCAATTACAAATATTTTAAAAAAGCAATACTAAACTGTTTAATCTTGTTAAGTAGATCTATGATTAGAACAACTGTTCATTATCATAAAACTACGCAAGTCGACTTGTCCGCAGTTGCAAGGTTTCTGCATATTTAATTCGCTTAAATTTTGATTTTTAATAACGTTTTGTTTAGAGAGCTGAATGCATCAGGCGTTCCAATCATCGATACTGGAAGTTCACAAAATGTAAGTGTTAAATCGTGACTTACGATTAATTAATTATCAATAAAATACGAATTGCCGGGTAATTAATGTTTTATGTTAGAATGACCCACCTCTGGACATAGCTGGCCCCGGCACATCGGATTATGGTTGGAAAGTGGCTCTCATAACTCTATTAGTTCTTTTGGCCATTTTTCTATTGATTCTGCTATGTTTCTGTTTCTATAGACAATGCGGGTAAGTCTAAAATTAATTACCGGTAATCACTAATTTACAAATAAAATTAATGAGTACAAATTATGATCGTGAATTTCTACTTATATATTTAAAATGAATGCGTTGTTTAAAATAAAAAAAATTTAAAATCAAAACAAAGTACTGTATGTCAAATTTAGTTTAGAGCTTGTTGCTAAACTACCTTTAAGATTTCAATGACATCCATTTTTGATTTAAACTCTTAGGGCAATAATAATTATTATTTTTTTTTTATGAAATTCCATAATTATTTACAATATTAATCAAAAACATTATTTTATTTCAGATTACATTTTTGACTAAGAACTTTGAATATACTGTATTTATTTTTTATAAACAGCGTATCAATTTTAAATATCTTAGTAAAAATTCACGAACATACTTTGATCTACCGTAGCCTACTACTGATTATGCTAAAAAAAATAATACTGTCTTCATTATTATCATAGTAAAATGGACAAAACTACTAAAGTTCACCCTGACAAATCAGATAAACAGATCGATACAAGCAGTAGATCACAAGTGATCGAAGTTGCTACAATCGATCGACCAATTGGGTATATTATCACTTATTTTCATAGTTGATACCTTTATTTTTAGTTAAACTTAACACAATTTTTTTTATCGAAACTAAAAAGGAACGGATCACAAGATAACAGAAATATAACGCTAAAAGGAGGCGAATCAGAGATAGATAACTTGGTATCCATTGACGACTCAAGAATCCGAAACAACTACCCACCAGCTGGACCCAATGAGTATCAAGAAAGACGACTTTCGGGTTCTCATCTACCACCACCAGCAGGCGATCCCAAAGTGTCTTATTCTCGTCACTTTCACCGTTCAGACCCAACAACCACAGGTAACAGTGTTCGTGTGCTGCACGACCATCACAATGTCTACCATCACCACCTTCAAAACCACAATCAGCACCCCACAATGGCGGAGATTGAGGAGGAGGCGGGAGAGGAGCTTGAGTTTGCCCAAGCGCATCATCATTCTAATAATTATCATTCCTATCGTTCGCTTCCTCATCAACATCCTTACCATCAACAAGCAATGATGGGGGATGCAGACATGTTTATGGTGGAATCGGAATGGCTCAACCATCCGAATGACTACGCTTCGACCGAATATATCGAACCGTATTCGGAACAGCAGCACGACAACCGGCTTCCACCACGGAGGCAGATTTGGATCAAGAAATATCGGGGAGGAGGTGGGAGTTTACCCGGGGACAGATTCGTGCAGCTCCCAAATGATGAAGACAGATACCCTAGCGAAAGACCCAAACACAGACCCCGAGAACAAGCTCGGGCAGTCACCAGAGCCTCGTTTATAGATCTAGAAACGAGCGCTCATCAACCTACCGAAAGAGTTATCAAATTAGAAAGTGGGGAAATTTTACAGTTGGGTAATTTAAACGATTCGGAAATGTTTCACAAAAAACCTAAATTGAGTGAAGAAAATGAGCATAGCAATGCTGATGAAACAAACTCCTCGAACGTTTCCCCTCAGTCCATTCCCATCTCTAAAGACACCTTAAATAATAATGATAATACTAATATTAATACTAGTTCTAATACACCGCAAACTAATACTAATATCACTAAAAATAAGGTTGCACATTCGAAAACAAAGCAGAAAGGTGAATCACGTTATATGGATTGGTATAATAATAATAACACCGCCAATAACAATAAGATAAAAGACAAGCACAAACAGAACTGTGATAGAACTAAGATAAATGATGAAGTGATTAAAAGTTCCACGCAAAATCCTCCTTCAATTTCAGATGAGAGGCCAAAAGTAAGCGAGAGTGGGACTTCTCCCAACAATAGACAAAACGCGGCGGCCTTAGAAGCAATGGAAGGCGAAATAAGGTTAGGAGGGAATAATTCATTTAACGCTGAAGATGAAGAAGAAGACTCTGGGTTTTCAGGAAATACTGACAGCTTCAAATCCAGTAGAAAACAGTTTTTAGAGAAAAAAAGTCTATTCACCATCGCTTACAATGGCATGCAAAATAGACAAGATGCTCTTAAAGAGAGGGAAACATCAGCTGGTGGAGACAGGCTAACATCTTAAGAAATGAGAAACCTTAGCTGATATTTTTATGACTGGTTTTAAAATGAAACGAAGGTTAAAAGAGTTTTTTCTAAAAGAAAAGTTACTTATATACAATTACTTAAAATCATCCTGGGATCTCCATTTATACTCATTACAGTAGTTGTCATTTTTTTTTATATACGAGTATAAAAATTTGTTTACTTCATTGTTAGATTTTCATATTATACAATATTGGCCAAATTCTAAGGTGAGTGTTTTTAATATTAAAACTAATTTTTTTTCATAAAGTAAAAATTTTTAAATAAAAAGTTGGGTTTACAGTGGGCAGCCATAGAATCGAACCAATAGAATATTATAAGAGTTAATTAAACATGCAGATATTAAGCAAATATTGATGCCTCATAATAATAATTATATCACAGTTATTACTTCACTGACTTTATATTTAATCGAATTCGCTTTAATTTTATATTTCTTCGAAACTTATTTCTCAACAACTTCTTTTTTTGTTATAATTTTAATAAAGTATTGAGATTGATGTTTTTACAGTAAGTTTTTTATTGTATTATTTTGCAAAAAGAAAGGATGGGTCAAAATGTTTATACAAACCTCAAAATATTCCTTACTTTAAATTATATAGGTATATAGCCTACGAGTACAGGCCTATAATATTATACTGTATATAAATCATTTTTATTCATGTCAGTGAATCGTTTTTCACCAATTTGCTTGGTTTTGACATTTGTTTGAGAAATATATTTTAAACTAGAAATATTTTAAAGGAGGACATTTTCCCATTGAAATTTTGAACAATTTTATTTTTTCAAAAACCGAACAATTCAGGATTATTCAGCGATTAAATTTCTAATGCTCATTAACCAATTACGAATGCTAAAAAAAAAAAAAAAATTTTAATAGCAGAATAAGTTTAGTGGCAATTTATTTACAATAATACTGTAAACAAATTAACTTACAACTCGCATGATTGGTCATCTCAATACCAGCAGACGATTAAAAAACTAATGGACTTTTCCAAGGTAACTTTTCAGTAGGCTACGTAAATTATTGATGATGAAATGTTGATTATTCGTTTTAAAAATATATAATTATATACATTTACATGTATATATATACCGGTATAAGCCTATCTTTTAAAATAATATTATTCACTATAATACTATTATAAATTCAATTTATGATACGTTCATATATTTTCTAAAATAAAAAAAACTCGATTAAATTTACAACGTAATCGACATTCGATTAATTTAATCAGTCAAAAACAATCGCCAGGTACTAACGACCTAAAAGTCAGGTACGTACGCATTTCTTTTTAACACCGGGTTAAGTTTTGGTTTTTCTGAAGTTTGCATAATATTAATATAATTGAAAGATAAATTTTATTTTTCAAAATTAGACTTTTCCGTTCCCGTATATTTGGACCAAACTCAAAACCTTAAAAAAACTATTCCTATTACGAATATATTCTGTACACGTCGACAATATCGATCGTATCAGTGGTTGCCTTTGGCACGTGGATTTGCCGTAACAACAAAGACTTAAGGACTTTAGCCATCTCTAAGCCCACACAATCTACTGTTTAAGTTATTTGGATCAATTGCAGAATTATTTACATTCTTTGCAACTTATTCATTAATTTTAATACCCTCAGGTAAATCTTCGCTATCTTTTTCTTTCTTAGCTTCCATTTGTGGAAACGACTTAAAAATTGAAATACAGTATTTTATTTATAACGCAGATAAAACACCAAGCACAAAGAAAACATCTGCTTATCCTCGACGAAGTCGATGCCTTAAGCTAAAAGTTAAATAAATTGCACACAAAGGGCCAGAAAATTTAAAGCTTAAATCGCAGTAATTGAGCAGAAAATCCAAACAATTACAAACGGAGGAGTTATTGTGATTTGTGATTGTGAAAATGATCAAAGAAGTTGATTTCAAAGAACTTGAAAACAGTGAAGACGTAAGACGTGAATACTTCAAGAATTATGGAAATGATTTATTAGCCGCCTTCTATGATTTTCCTTTAAAAAGCCAAAGTACGACGACGGACAGATTGGTATTAAATTACATGTTGTTTGGAATTAAGCACTATGAAAAAATTACCGATACAGCAAGAACAAGAGATGTGAACCAGCAACTGGCTTTTAATATTTGCCGAGTAGTGACATATTTAACTAGTGCGACTTTAACAGAAACAGAAGGTTTGATAGATAAATACATTATCAAAGATGAAGTAAGTGAAAGCAATATATTTAAGGATTTAAAATTCTTACAAAAAATTACTCATCCATCTAATCAATTGGTAACGATAACTGACGATGAACTGAAATATTTATGTCAAGATATGGCTGGCCATTTAAAGCAAATTATACAGCTGGAACTTGACAATTCTATGACAGAATCTGATAAAATCAAAAAACGGATAGAATGTTTAGTGTCTAACTATCAACATGTCAGCTCCATAGCCGCGCACTATAGAGAAAATCAAAGATGTAACGATGTCATTAATTACTTGAATGTTGGTATAAAGTTTCTGAGCGATAGAAATACACTAAAAAACTATCCTTTTGAACATAAACTCTACCTTATCTTGCGACTACTGACAGTTGTCGGTGAATTCTCTACAAAGAAAGTTTTGGCCCTTCAAACAAGGTTAGATAATCAGCAGTTAGATGTTGATTTAGCAGTTATTAAAAATTTTGCTAACCATATAGTAAAACCTGTAAAATATTATGCAAGTGTAATTAATTCTAACACATCGCAAATAAATTTTGACGGCATAAGGTCCGACTTCAAAAACTTAAAAAAATTACTTGAAGACGCTATTACCAAAGCAAATAATAAAAAAATCTCTTATAATGATAGATTAAAGTATTACATGTATTCTAAACCACCTTATCTTTCTGAAAACCTAATTAGTGAATTAACCAATTTTACTAATAAATATTTTCCAGAAATTAAAAGGAATAATTTCAAGGAATTGTGCACCTCTTTCCGATCAGTTAAAGAAGTTGAATACGTAAGAAACATTGAAAAAAAAGCTATAAGCGTGTTAACTAATGATTTTAAAGCCAAAATTAACCAGATTGGTAATTATAATCGTTTAAGAACAGAATTGGTAAACAATATCAAAAATTATACCCCACCTCGTCCACCAACAAAACCCAAAGCTAAGATAGCTGATATTATAAATTTATTTAGCCTTTTGAATAACTGCAAAGCATCTCAGCCTAATGATTATAATTGCACAATAAAAATATTTGATGAATTGGATTCTTTTATGCAAAGGGCATTCTCTAACATATTATCAGACATTGGTCATGTTACATGTAATTATACTACACAACACTGTAAATTAGGCCTATATATATTTTTCGCCGATTGCTATAATAAACTTATTGTAGAATTTTATTTACAAACTATATATAAACTACTTGAAGATATTAAAAAGGATTGTGATTTTATTAGTGCTAGTGATTGGGAAGAATTTAGAATATTAAGAAATATATTAAGGCATTTTGAAGACAATTTAGATGTCGTACAACATGAAACTCCAATAGAAAAAATATATGCATGCTATGCAATGAAATATATTGTAGAAGTAAAACCAAAGCTTCATAATTATTTTGAAAAAAAAAAAAGCACCTTATAAAGGATCTCTCTGGCCTTTATTTAGCGTTTTCTATGCTATGTTTCTTTCTATCTCATTTTTTTTCATTTCACTATTTGCAATATTAATTAAATATTATTGATTGTCTGGTTATGACTTATGAGCATTGTAATTCAATTGTCGCGCTGTAACATGTCGTAAAACTGAATTAAAAAAAAAAAAAGATAAACTTCAAACCGGAAATTGCATTAACTTTGACACTCGGTACAACTTAAGGTCATTTAAAAAAAAAATGCGGTTAAGCAATAATTATTATTGGGATTAGTCGTATTCAGGAACGGCACTTGAGTGTGAGTGAGCTCTCTTGGAACGCAATTTGTCTCCATATTATAACTATGGGATAAAAATTTCATCCCAATGACTGTTGTAATATTGAGAGAGATTGCGCTCCATGAGAATGCATCCACACTCAAGTGCCGTTTCTGAATATGACCTATTTTTTCCCCTATTAACTTCGGATAACACACGACAATAATTCGTGATGTGTCTCCTATTTGAAGGCATTGTAGGGTTATTTGCCCACCGGTTTATCCCACGAGAGATTCAATCATTATAATCCGGTTAAAAGCCGAACCAGCCGGCAGACAACTTTTCTCAGATCAAGTTGACAATTCACCTTAGTAATTACTTACAGTCATCTAATTGTGTGAAAAAGTGGGATCACAACAGATATTTATAAGCTAAAATGAGTCGATTAATAAAACCATAATTTATCAATAACAACAATCTTTCAATCATAATAATTTCCTATACAGTATTTTGTTGTTAATACATGTATAGGCTACACGAACGCACGTAGCCTACGTAGTACCGGCCGGGTCAACTCGATCGCGACTGTTTTAATAAAGCTTTGTTTTTCTTACAAAGATTCAAATCAATGCTAGCAAATTTAAAGTACATGTACAGCTATTTAGATTCTCAGAAAAACTACTCACCAAAAGTGACCAAAGGACGGCTTCTACTTTTTCAAATAACAGTTCTGAAAGGCCAAGCTTCGAACTTCGGCACAGACCGATCAGAGTGGCACTTAGTTTATTTTATGCAACGTAGACTACAACATAAATTACCGTAAAACGCTAAACTGTTCGACAAAATTATTTAAGATGACCAATCTTAATTTCGCCGTCACCTACGTAGAAAATAGAACCGAAGTAGCACGGGTACTTTTTATTAATCTGCTGTGGGCCACAATGAGCAGCAGACAACCTTTTAAGGATGTTTCGCACTAGACAAATTAGACTCTTCTTTTATACTCCACTTATACTCGACTTTTAATAAAATATTATAATATATTTTTTAAAACATGAAGTTCATGTTAGAAAATTATTAATTTCTTAAAATTATATATTAAGGTCAATATTTTGTCAGCATGTGAATTATTTTTATTTCAAATGTTAAAATACTTTTATAATAAAATATTGAAAAAAAAATTGGGGTGTCTTATTTGCACGGCATAGAGTTCATGACTATTTGTCTGCCAGATCGTTCATCCACACTCAACCGAATAATTGCCGCATTCTATTGCTACTGTAGTTACAGTGTACTGTATTATGATTTTACTGACATTATCATTTCAGAGCCCAACAATTATTAAAAAATTTATTCTGACAATTTGCTTTCCTTTCTAAGCATGGCAGATAATTTTTATGGACAAATTATTTGATATCGCAAGTAAAATAAAAAAAAGCTTCATAATATAAAACTTAATATTTATCAGAAGTCAAATTATATAATATATTTCAAATTTATTTCAAATAAAAAGTAACTATATGCTAAACATAGCAATAATTATTGTAAAATATACAATGACTAGCCAGTAAAAAACTTGCAAATTAAATTTATACAGAATTTGATCGAAGCAAATGGAGAATAAATTAAATAAACTACCGGTATAAATTTTGAAAAAAATATTTACATGTACTATTTTGAATAGTATCCGGTAGACGTCATGGACAGCTGATTATTTAACCCTTTTCTTCCTACAAATTTTCTATCCGAATAAGCAGCGAATGCAATAAAATAGCTCCTTTTTCTTTTGTTAACCATTCTATATCGTTGTTACTGAAATGGCAATCGATAGGTTCCCGTGCGCCAATTCTTTGAGGCCCGCTATTATAGGAACCAGGTTGGACCAGTACTTGAAAAACAGTTCGTGCATGCAGTTTCTTTTTACTTTTTGTATCATGAAATCTAATATGAGCATATTTAATACTTATAATTAACATATATATTATAATTTTATCTAGAAAATAATAAAAAAAAAACTTACTCAAATTTTGGTGTTAAGATATTATTGGCAGCGTAACGAATAGTTGGGGAGAAGCAAATTTGGTTGGCCTCGACATCTGCATCTTTTGATTTATTTTTTTGTGATTTCCGTTTCGTACTTGCGAACAATCCAGCATCGTCTATAAAATTATATAATGACAACAATATCGAAAATAAAAACTAAACGTAATAGCAATAACCTGGAAGAACAAGTTCATTAAGTTCTAAAATACGCCGTATAATTGATGGATGCGCGCCATGAAATGCCACGTGCCATTTATCAGTTATTCCAGAATTTTCTTCCCTTGATGCCAATCTATGACAATAATTTCAATCTTATTTTGAACCTTTAAAATATTTAGGATAGACAAAGATGGTACTTTAAGTGAAATTGGCACCATCCCAGAGGTACCGAATAATCCCTAGGAGGATCACCTTTTCGCTGATAAGCAGCTTCTCCATGAAGTTTATAACATTTATCACAAAAACAGATGGAAATGTCATTTGAAAAATAGCCATCTAGTCAAAAATAACGCATTATTAAAATAAATTTTACTATTAACCATAATAATTAACGTATAAAAATTAAGCATATCATACACACCTGGTATGCCTAAAATCCACTTAAAACGTAAACAAGCTTTATGATAATCACAGTTATTAATAAGTGCAGGCATTCGTGAAATTTTTTCTTCCCATTCTAGAAATGAAATCAATTATGAATAAAATTATACAATTAGAAAGTTATAAGAAACTCTAAATACTATGAACTATGTCTTCCTTCTCTTGAAGATCTGGTTCGGTTAAATCACCAGGCAAACAAATTTTAACCTTGAAATATATAAAAATAAATATTGCACTCTAAATTTTCAAAATTTAAATATATCTATAATATTAAAAATAAATTTTACCTCCTCGCATTGCCCATACAAATCTAAAACGGCATAACATTTTGGAGGGATATCAAGGCACGCAACGCCTTGATCGACACCATTAATAATTAAATGAAGACCAGAGCCATTGTCTATCATTACACCTAGTGAATGAAGAGTTTGAAGATGCTCAAGACATATAGAGTATTTGCTTTTCACCTAAATAACAATTTTATTAATTAATTTCTTATTTCAAATAATTTATATTTACGTAAATAAGTTTAAGCAAAACTATTTAAAATTCATATACATGTAGTAATATTAAAATATAAATTACCTTACGACCATTGTGAAAAACGCTATCGCCGCAAATTAACCACCAAGGTTTTCTTAAACTAAAAGCGGAAACTAAATTTGGATTCTTGTCTGGAGCATGAGCGGTTACTCCAATAATAATTGATGAAACCCAAGTAGAATTTAAACGCTCGATTCGGATCTACATATTATAATTCACTAATTAAATCATTCAAAATTTAAATAAATTTAAATTAAATTTGACCTGGAATGGTTGTCCACGTTGTAAAGGTTTCCGAGAAAAAACAACGCCATTATTGTAGCCAATAATTCGTCGAGCACGGGTATAATCTTCTGAGCACTCGATGTTACAGCCGTGATTATCATGGAATTCCTGAACAATATGTGGCTCATGCATATTCAAATCTTCTAAATCTCGCTGTAAAATATGTCAAAATTAATTATAAATTACAATTAAAATTTTCAAAGGAATGCCTAAAGGGTTGAGATTTGAAATTTAAGGTCGTACCTCCAAAGAATCCCGTGAATGCTCAGACTGTATGCTTATCCTTCGTTCCCTTGATGTTTCGACATGAGACGGAATTGATGATGGTGGAAGAGCCACTTTACTGACAATAGACAATTTTTCAACGGATCCGTACAAATCTATCACAACGTAAACGCCCTGTTACGAAAGGTAATACCTGTATATCAAATTATTTATTTGCCCATGCATTATGAAACATAAAGGAAGTATATAAAACCTTTGGTAAATCAGAAGCTGCAACTCCTGCATCTTCTCCATTTCGAAAAAAGTGCAACGTTCCGTCACTACATCTTTTCACTCCAACTCTGTCGCCAACCTTAAATTAAAATATAATATATTTTAAACGTTTGGTCTATTTTAGGAAAGTTTATAAAGCATAAATAACTTACATCTAACCAATCAAGAGACATTCCATAATTATCATGCAGCAAGTGGGTATTTTTGAATACTTTGCCACCAGAAATTAACCATGTGTCACCACTGTTTGATAATATAGAAGAGTATGTGGGTAAAACCATAAGAGAGCACACTTCAGTAGGCTTTAAAGTAGTAACTCCAATTCTAAGTGTGCCTGACCATGCTGGATTTACCTTCTGAACTTGCACCTAAAATAATAAAATTTAGTAATAACTTTTTAACCAAAAGATTCATCAATTCAACTAACCTCAAATAATTCGTTGGGTTGAAGATATAAACTGCTAAAAACTATGCCATGATTAAACCCTCTATTACGGAAAGCCACCATTCCATTAGATAAGAGGGATACGTTTTTACCACATAGTTGGCTAAAACAATGAGCCACTTCTAAAACATTAAAATTTTTAGAATCCAAATTGCTTGCATATTTAAGTTTTAAATATGCAAACAATTTATGAATAAGCATTAGCGTCAAACTTAATCACCTAAACATTCCAGAACACTTGTTCTTAATGTTTCAGTGTGTGTTTGCGGAGATGTTGCGCTATCAGTAAGACAGGATTGTAAAGCTGTTTGAGATACAAGTGTTACTTGAGCGCATTGACCGTATAAATCGATGACAGCGTAAACACCTAAAATATAAAATAATGTAACATCGAAATAGAAAAAAACATAAGAAAAAAAGATTCGATTTACTTGGTGGAATATCATTACAAGCAGGTCCCATATCTTCACCATTAAGATAATAATGAAGCGATGCATCCGCACATCTCATCATGCCTATCCGCATTCCAGCAGTCAACAAATCTAAGTCGCATTTATAACCATTTCGGATTGTTAAACCATCTTGCATAATAGATGAGCCGCTGAAACAAATCCATATTATAATGCTTTTAAGCTTTAGTTTTCAAATTAGTATATTTTTTAACAGCTCACCTAAGCATCCAAGTATCGTAATCTATATCAGTCATTGTACTAGGAAATACTAACACTTCTGGTTTAATGGCTGTAATACCTTTTATAAAAATCCATTTTATTTTTAACACGACAAACTCATTCTAAATCATTAAAACTTATTCACCTGCTTCAATTGAACCTGACCATCGGTCTACCATTTTATCCAAAACCACTTCAAACATTTCTCCATCGCGTAGAGGACGGTTACTTATTACAATCGCATCATTGAATTCACTTTGAGCATTTGGACGAGAGGCAGTGCGCCCATTGCAACTAATACGGGCATTACGTCCATGCAAATGATGAAAACATAAATCAACTTGAGATCTACAACTGTTCTCTTCGTTTGCAGTAACACTATTCACTGTTTCTAAATCATTATATTAATAAAGTGTCTGGTTCACAATTTATGTCAACAAGAAAACATTACCAACGATATGATCTACAATCGTAGCTTGTGCCGCCTGGCCAAATAGATCAATAGCTCCAAAAACTCCTTCAGGAACATCAGAAGCAGCCAATCCCTGATCACACCCATTTACATAAAAATGAAGCGCTCCATCTGCCTTTCTAATAACACTTACACGATCACCAACCTATAAAATATAAATAAGTTCAGTATAAATAAAATTACTAGTACTGTATTCCCTAATTTTCTCAACAAACCCGAAGAAAATCTAAATTTTGACCATAATCTTCCAGTGTAACCACCCCGTTGTGCATTATTCCATTTCCGGTCATCATCCACGTACCAGATTTCATATTGGTCATTGTCGATGGAAATTCTAGTTCGTTAGGATTATGAGTAGTTACTCCAATTTCAAGAGATCCCATCCATTTGTTGATAACAACATCCAATTGAACTTCGAATGTTTCATTCGCTCGCAAAGGTCTATTAGTGAGTACAACTGCATTGTCAAAATTTTCAACGGGACTAAAAAAATAAAATGTCACTCATATTCAAAGCATTTCTAGTAGAAAATTATTGTTTACGATGGTCGCTGCGCTGATTTATTATTATTTACAACAGTTACATTCCTTCCGCATCGACGATGAAATGACAAATTTTCTGTAACGTCTGGGTCATACTTTTCTTCTGTATAATAAAACTTTTATTAAAATCAAAATAAAATCAATTTTAAAACCTTCATACCATAACCATTAGTTCCAGCAATCATTTGAAATTCTCTATTCAGAAGTTGATATTCTCTAATTAAGGTGTTGTTTCGATCATTTGCCAAACCCTGTTCTACCCGATCATCGCGATCAACAATTGTCACTTTGACCGTCATTCCGTATAAATCAATTACTCCATAAACGACAGATGGAACATTCGTTGCTGCAACTCCTTGATCAATTCCATTTATATAATAATTTAAAGTTCCGTCGCTTTTTCTCATCAAACCAATTCTATCCCCCTCCTAAAATTAAGAGTAAAACAATGTTTCTAAAAATATTGTTTATGATTGTAATGTACATTTATCCCGTGGAAACGTCAATTATTTAAAAAAAAATAAAAATAAAAAAAACTTAAAAAATAAACAAACAGCCAAAAAGAAATGAAAACGTGTAGCCTACTTTAAAAATCCAAAATAATAAAAATTCATTTTTCATAAATTATTCCAGACCTGGTTTAAAAAGGAGCAGGAACAGTTTCAAAGTTAAATTATATGTAAAACACTTCAAAAGTTCATAAATGGAAAAAAATACAAATAAAAAAAATTAAAGTTATGCCCAGCAACTCGCTTTTGACTAGTTAACAAAATGACGCAAAAATAAAATTAAGAAATAGTGTACAACTTACACATAATAGATCGAGATTATATTCTCCGTATTCACGTCTTGTGCCTTTTCCATTTGTAAGAATTCCGCAACCGCTCATCATTACTGTTCCTACAATTTTAAATTAAAAAACAAAATCATAAAATAATTTTTTCGCCTTTTAAAACTTTAAACCTGATCTCATATTAGTCATAGTAGCTGGAAATTGAATTGTAGCAGGGGAATGAGTTGTGACTCCCACTTCGATCGATCCGGACCACTTATCTACGAGACAGTCAATTCTTATCTAAAAAATTCATTCAATCGCAATTTTTAAAAAAACTAATTTTAAAAACTTTTAAATATACAGTACTGTACTTCAAATAGTTCGTTGTTTCTCAGAGGCCGATTAGTCATAACTACACCATTATTGAATTCATCCAATGGTCGCCTTCGCTCAGCTGTTCTGCCATTGTTAGCCAGAGCAACTAAAGAACCAGTGCATTCGTGAAACCGAAGGCGATTGCCGTTTGTATTCGAATGACTTGAACATAATGCAATTTCATTATCACAGTTATTTTCGCCAACAGGAACGTGTTCCGAAGCTCTACTAACAACACTTTCATTACTGATTTCATTAGTAAGTAATCCTAATAAAAAAAACACAGTAAAAATTATTAATACTTTTCCCTTAACTATTTTTCACCAAAGTTATTGATTACTAGTTTCATTCCCCAATTCCATAATTGTAATTTGACAGCATTTTCCATAAAGGTCCACAACAGCACGAACATTAGGTGGAAGTCCACTAGCAGCTAAACCCAAGCTATGACTGTTAATAAAAAAATATAAATTCCCCTAAAAAATAAAAATTTAATAAGCAAACGACAAATAAAATGATTAAAGCAAAAGACCTGAGCAGTTTTCATCACTCCTACTCTATTGCCTTCATCTAAAGAATCTAAATTTTGGCCATAATCTTCTACTATTGGTTTGCCATCTTTTAAAATTGATGAGCCCAGCATAATCCATGATTCTCTTAAATCCACCACGTATGATGGAAATTCCATAGTTAATGGGTCGCTTGTTGTCACACCGATTCCTATAGCTCCCGTCCATGAATTTATCTATTGACATCATATTGCATCATTGACAAATCCCACTATCGTCTTAATAATGTTAAACATGTGTTGCAAGTACCTTTTTATCAATTTGAACCTCAAATAGTTGGCTATCTTTTAGGGTTTCCAAACTAAGCACAAGACCGTTATTATATTCTTGAGTTGGTTGCATTCTTTGAGCTGTACGATTCCCATTGCTGAGGGATACCATTTCTCCAGTCCTTGGGTGAAACATCATGACAGGAGCAGACATCATTCACAATCATTTAGCTAAATGAAAACGTTCATCTTGAGACTTTAAAATAAAAATATAACAAAATGCAATGTAAAGCATACTTGTATATATATAATGCAATTCCATTACTTTTTGATAATCCTCAGTCATCATTCATGAATTCACCATCCCTGCAAGTTTCAACCATCAGTCTTCTAATTTCGCCATAATTTTGCGAAATCTGCCATAAATCTACCAAAAATACTAAATGATAAGAGCGCAACCTCGGCGGAGCGCTCTCAAACTCTTCAATACTTTCATAGAGAATGCGCTCTGCAAAACTGAGAGCGCTTTCACAATTTTTGGTGTTTTGGTAGACTAGCTTCCCATTTTGCAGTTCCTTGTAATACGGAGGCCTGAAAAGACCATGAAAATAAAGTTTACATAATTTTTCATATTTACAAAAACATTGCTTGGCTCCTACGAGATTTCGTAGTCGTCTATAAAAATTTTGTAGCAAAAAAAAAAGATGAATATGATTTCATCTACAAATCTATTTAATTATTATGCATAAGTTTAAGTAATGTATTATTAAACAATGGTTTAAATTATCAAAAAAATAAATTTTTCTTTAATTTCTAAACATTTCAATGGCAGTCAGCACTTATTTGGATCACTATTTGGATAGTAATAAATACTTTTTCTATAATATAAAATTATTTCATCAATATTATTATGTAAACATGCATGGATGTAAATAAAGTATTATGTTACAGGTCTTGATAATCTACCTGGCGAATTACAGCGAAATTTTACTTTAATGAGAGATTTAGATCAACGAACTCAAGGTTTTAAAGTTCAAATATTTTGTACTTTAATATGTATAAAATTATTAATTAAAAATTTTTTTTTTTTTTATTGTAGATCATTTAAAAGATATTGACCAATTAGCTGAAGATTATTTAAAGCAAATACAATTTTTAAATACAGAAAAGAAAAATGAAAAGTTAGATAAAATTGAAAAATTATTTGATAAAATGAAAGATTATGGTGATGATAAAGTACAACTTGCCATTCAAACATACGAACTGGTTTGTACTTTCTATATAGTTCCATCTATCTGGGAAATAAAAACATGTGCTTTGATTTAATTGGTTGTACAATGTATTAATTTTATTATTTTTGTGTTCATGTAGGTAGATAAACACATACGGCGTTTAGATTCGGATTTAGCCAGGTTCGAAGATGAATTAAAAGACAAAACTCCTCTAGCTTTTTCTAGTGACTCTGAGACGCAAAAAAGCAAGAATTGCATTAAACTTTAATTTAAAAAAATAAATTTAAAGTTTTGTTTTGTTTACAATGGTTTTTTTAGAAAGAGGTAGGAAGCCATCTGAGAAAGACAAACGGAAAACTAAATCAAAAGTAATCTCTTCTGATGAAGAATCGGTTGTGAAAAAGAAAGCTAAAATTCAAACTCCGTAAGTAATTCAAAAGTTAATCAATATTGGATGTTCGTAATTCATAATGTTTTGGTGACAGACTGGAGCTTCAATTTCCCACTACGAATACTCTTCCTATATCCATCACACACCCTTCCGATGTTTTGGATATGCCTGTTGACCCTAATGAACCTACATATTGTTTATGTCATCAAGTATCTTACGGTGAAATGATTGGCTGCGACAATCCAGATGTAATTTTTTTTTTCAGTTATTATTTTATAATTTAATGAAGCCAAGTTTAACAAACTAATTTTATTTTTTTTTGTTAGTGTCCAATTGAGTGGTTTCATTTTGCTTGCGTAGGATTAATGAGTAAGCCCAAAGGAAAGTGGTATTGTCCGAAATGTAGCCCTGAGAGGAAAAAGAAATAAAGTTAAAAATTTATTTATATTTTTAGTTTTAAAAAAATATCTTTGATTTAATAAGGATTTGTTGTTTTGCATAGAGTATAAAATTGTTTTTTAATTTTAATTCTTTTTAAAATTAAATTAAAGTTAATTTTTAACATTAATCTGAATCTCTCATAATAGTTAAAGCCGGTATTTTAGTTGGAATGTAAAGCAGAAGATTATAAATAATTAATTATAAAAAGTAATTCTAAACAGTACCGGTATTTTTAGATTTGTTCTCTATAAAAGGTTTTTCTTTATAAAAGTAATTTCTCAATTTAATTTATTTTTTAAGTGTGGCTGCTTACTTCTTTTTATCATTGTTTTTGCCGGTGTAATTTTCATTATAAAAAATGAAAAATTTTATTTATTATAATTAATGTGAAATATTTAAAGAGTAGAAATGCCAATGGTTCGAACTGTTAAAAAAATTATATTTCTTTGGTTCTATCATAGTTAGCCAAAACCTCTAAAATAAATTTAATTAAAAAAAATCACAACCCAATTTTAATTTTTATTATTGATCAAAAGTATTTTTGTTTCCCAATAAAAGTTTTACTTTTGGGATTCAGAGCCCTTGCCATTTCTACTTTTCATTTATAAAGTACCTGGTTTGAAGTTCTCGTTTCTATTTTCTTTATAAGTAGTTTTTAAGATTATTTTTAATAACTATAAAACAGGGTTTTAGTTTTAACTTGTTAAGCATTTTCCTAAATAATTGAACGTGATTTAACTATTGTACGATATTTTATTTTGTGTGGTGAGCTAAATTAACATTGTAAAGGGTATTTATATGAATAAAAATTAAATAATGTAGAACATATTTATATACTATCCAATTATGCAATTTGTTTATTTAAAAATCCACTCAAAATGTACTGTATGTTTTAAACATTTTTAATACCGTAGCTACTGCTGAAATTATTGACGTTTCGAAATTTTGTTTTGTCTGCCTAACACCCTAAATCGATCTATGTTCCTACATAATATTATTTTAAACTATGATATCATGTCAATGTCATATTTCCCGCTAATCAATGATACTCGTACTATTTTATCAAAAAGAAGAAAAAAATCGATTAAATCCAAGCAATAATTATTTTCTCATAAATCTGAAGTGCAGCGGAATTAAATGTCAAAGGCACAAGAATAGCATTAAAATTTATTTTTAGTTAGACTTTAATATTAAAGATTCATTTCCGCTCAACTTGTAAAAAGCACGTTAAAAATTTGATTCATAAAGAAATTTATACAACCAGCAATAACATAAAGATAGAGTCTAAAAACAAGTTGGAGTATTATTTTGGAATGATAACAAAGATAATACAAAGTAAAAATCAATATTTAGTTACCATATTATTACAAATTGAATTTTCGTTTCTACGAAAAAAAAAGTCACAGATGAAAGACAACTAAAAATATAATGCGCAATTTATATTATCCTAAATAATTATGAAACCACCATAACCAGCGTAAAATATACTAATATTTGTAAAATAATAATCATCCGCTCTCAAAAATAAAAGCGATTTTGCATTCCCAGAAATAAAACTTAAAGGTTGTCAAATAATACCGGTAATAAAAAATATTTTAAAAAAATCTCAAAAAATTTATGACAAATAGTAAAGTAAAAATTATTTAGTATAAAACACTAATAATATTAAAACATTGATTTGTCAAATTTTGTAATTGGCACAAAACTCTCAATAAATATCATAGTTTCATAATTCTTTGCTCTTTTAAAGAATTAAAACTTTTTCTTTTTGCCTAATTTACAACATTTCTAAAAAAAATATCTAAATGTTATGTTCGATTAAATTATCTAGTTTTTAATTTTCTGCAGCAAAGTTATGCGATTTTAAGTATTTCTCTTTTTCCAATTCTAAAGCATCGTAATCGTCAATGTTTATGGCATTATTGTTCGTTAAGCTCTTAGAAAATTGTGTGAATTCCTCTTTAAATTTTTCATCTTCTTCAAGAAGATTAGTTCTCACGCCAAAATCAACATCGGATTTATCTTTAAAGTGTTTGATTAAGTTTTTAAAAATGTCAAACTGTGATCTTGTATCAGTCTCTTTAGATAAAGATAGTGATTTTTTGGTCACAATTTTTTTCTTCTGTCCGCCTGTTAATTCGGCTACAAATCCTTTTCCAGTTGGTTTAGTAGTAGGAAGCGGTGTTGTACTAGTAAATTTTTCTTTAGAATTAGTTTGATCGTTTGGAAGAGGCCAAAAATGTGACACCGGTTTTAGATGATAAATAATATATTCCATCATATACATTTTATCCGAAGGAATATCACTAAATGTGATAACGAAATCGCTACAGCAGCCAGATCCCTAAAATGTAAAAGAAAAAATTAAAAATAGAAAAAGTAAAAGCAAAAAAAAAAAGTATTACAAATAACTTTTCATAAATAAACTAAAAACCCATTTATAATAATAATAATAATAAAGAATATAAAACAACTGGAAAATGCAATTATAATTTAAAAAATCATTTTTATGATTTTACTGAAGTTGCACTCAATTATAAATTTTAATTATAAATAAAATAAAAGAATATTTGGTAGGCCTACATTTAGTTGAAAACAAAAAAAAAAGACCACAAACAACAAGAATTAACAATAAAGTCGACACTTGCCTCTGGACTCAAAAATACGCTGTCTCTCCAATAACGACTGAAAACTGAAATTCCTCCTGGAATCAGTAATTTATCAAGACCAAATGATAAAAAGCGGGACCTTTCCATCATATCTCTAGTATCCTTCGGTTTTATTCCAGATTCTTCCAAGACTTTCCCCAAAGATCGTCCACCTCCATGCCAATAATCAGATTTTGCACAAGCCTGTTCGTCGGCAAATTTCAAAGCCAAGAGTTTCAAAGTTTGCCAGCTTAAAGTGTATCCTGCGTCGTCGATGTTATACTGTCCATCATAATCACGATAAGCGTGACCTAAATAATGCGACTGATTATGGTCCAAACTGGCAATTAAATATCTGAAAATAAAATTATTTCGACTTAATAAAAAGTACCAAAAATTAAATAATATACCGTACCTTAAATTTTCAATAATGGCATAAGTACGATCGCCAGTAACTAGAACCCAATTGAATTCGTCGTTGTAACCTCTCCAAACTTTTGTTAAAATATTACATAACCCGGCCCAATTATCTTTCGAAGAAATTTTATTCACCGGAATACTAGCATCGTTGAAAGGCCCGTAAAATAAAACTTTATTGCAATGTTTACTCCACGTATTTTTCACCGCCTTAGCTTGTTGTAATTTTTTAGTCATAACGATGCACAGCACGGGAACTTTTTCATACAGCCACGCACTTTCCTGTACTCCTCCGTTGCTCGAGTTCTGTTTATTTTCCGAAGTCAAATTATTAGCAACGTGCGCGCTTCGAAAACCCAGATTGTTTAACCATAACCTATAAGCCCATTGATAATCAAAGTTACTGGGAGCTATCCTGTAATACGTTAACGTTTCGTGGATGGTTTGTTCGTATTGCTTCCAAACTAAAGCGAATAAACAGCCAGTAATTGTGGCCCATATAAACAAAAATAAACGGTTTCGAAACAGCCAGCTTAACATCGTGAAAATTTTCTTGATGACCGATTCTTGACAGATTTCACGTTAAAAAACTAAAAAAAAAAAAAAATAATAATAACGGTAATGCAATTACAGTAATTACGAATTTATAATACAAATACGTACAGTTATAACTTTACTGTACATTTCTTACATCACAATATTTAATGATTTAACTTTAGTTAACCTGCATTTAAAAGCTTGATCGCAAATATAGTTTATCATTTTTCACGATTTGAATTTTTAAGATTTGCCCCATATACGGTGAGTAGTTGCCCCGATTCATTTAGCGAGGTTCACATCAAGTGGATTCCGTTGTATTGGAAGGTTATTCACAAACTAATTATTACTGGAGTATTATACTGAAGCAATAATTCTCAATTAATTCCTTCACAACGAGTAGGCCTACATAAACATTTAGCTCATTATAATCCTCCTTACGTAACCCTGGTAGTTAAGCACCGTCGCGGATAGCGCACCTAGTACCTTCAAATAAATTTTATCAAGTTAGAAATTAATTTATTAACTATACCGTCTATAATAATTATTGTATTTGCCAGTTCCATCACGTCAAATAATCCTTTTTCTTATAAAAAGGTTAACAATATATTTCTTGCATTTGAAACGTTAAAAAGGTTATAGTTTAGTATCTTTTCAAGTTCAATCACAGAAGCTTTAATGAAGTTCAACCAAGGCAGTATTCAGGTTGAATCAAGAATGTATGCAGCGCTGCAGGTAAATTATTACGGGATAATAATGCTGTTTTTGGAGCTGGTCTTTGAAACCTCCAAGCATCGAATTAAGAGATCACATCAAAAAAGGCTCACGATAAAAGAGGTTCATTGTCAAATGGCTGTGAGCATACAGGGAGACGCTAAAAAGGCTACGAGTAGTATGGGTCACAATAAGATCATTCGAAATAAGCTGTACAGTGAAGCTTATTTTAAGGAGGACGTTGTATTGTCATCAATTATTGTACTGTACTGTACAGTGGAACTCCAATATTCGTCCGCCCCAATATTCGTCAGATCCAATATTCGTCCTGTTTTTTCTGTAAAATT